>JAZFAU010000038.1:937500-1217700 GCA_037178615.1 Dione vanillae | reverse complement strand
CTATGAACAAGACGCAAACATCAAACGAAACTCCGCGTCGAACAAGACAGCTGTTATACATAAGCGAATTCACCACCGACATACGTCACATAAGCGGGAAAAATAACATCGTCGCAGACGCTTTAAGCAGAATCGAATCTATAGCCTGCCCGTCTACAATAAACTACAGCGACATAGCGAACGCTCAAGAAAGAGACAGCAATATTCAACAATTATTACAACAAAATAATCTATCCTTCAAGAAAATAAATATACCGAACACCGACAGCGAAATATATTGTGAAACATCTACATCTTATATTCGACCTTATATACCACAACAACACCGAAGAGAAGTTTTTAACAGCGTACATAATATAAGTCATCCCGGAACGCGAACAACGCGCAAGCTACTTACAAAAAAATTCTTTTGGCCTTCAATGAACTCTGACATCGCTCAATGGACAAAAAGTTGTATTAATTGTCAAAAAAGCAAAATACAACGTCACACGTCAAGCCACATAGAAGCATTCCCGCCAAGCGACCGATTTCAACACATACACATCGATATAGTTGGACCGCTTCCTACTACAGCTCAAGGACATCGCTATCTAATAACAATGATAGACAGACAAACCCGCTGGCCCGAAGCTATACCTACCGCCGACATATCAGCTGAGACAGTCGCAGAAGTCGTCTATAATCACTGGATAGCAAGATTCGGATGTCCCGCTACACTAACAAGCGATCAAGGCCGACAGTTCGAAGGGCACCTGTTCAATGACCTTATGAAAATTCTCGGAATAAACAAAACCCGTACTACGCCATATCACCCGCAAAGTAACGGAATTGTCGAACGATGGCATCGTACATTGAAGACTGCACTGCGAGCAAAGTTATCGAACACGAGTTCGTGGAGCAATGAACTCGCTACAGTACTATTAGGACTACGAGCCGCACTACGCACCGATACCGGTGTTAGCACAGCTGAGCTTACCTACGGCTATAACCTACGTTTGCCCGGCGACTTTTTTGTCGCGAGCGCATCTATACCTATATCTACAATGGATAGTACGTACGTCGAAAAATTACGCGCGAATATCGCTCAATATAAGCCTCAGCCTTTCGAAACTCATCGAAATAATAAACACATCTTTGTGCATCAAGACCTACGTACATGCAGTCATGTGTTTATTCGTGTCGACGCGCTACGAACGCCATTTCAAACACCATACGAAGGTCCCTATCGAGTCATCAATAGATATGATAAGGTTTTTACAATTCAATTACCCGATCGTCAAACAAACATATCGATCGACCGTTTAAAACCTGCATATGTACTACAAGAACAGGAAGAACCAAATAACCGTATTCAAGATACCAACCTCAAGAAAACCATTACCTTACCTTACCACAAGAAAACCGTTACCTTAGAAAACCAGCTACCAGGGATACCTAACGCAACGAACACCGTGACGTCACAGCCTGTCAACATCAAAACATCAAAATCGGGCCGCAACATCAAACTGCCGGTACGTTTCACTTGAGGGGGACTCCTGTAGCAGCACTTTGTAAGACGTCCTGTGAAACAAGATGTGCATGCCACAGAAGCAACGTCTGTCCGATAAAACTGTATGCCGCCACTAGTGACGTCATCGAAACGAGATTAGTCCCGAAAAGGACTGTTTTGTTACGTTTGTTAACGTCATAGTCAATTAAAACACGAAGCGTATAGTTCTGAAAAGAACTGTTTTTATTTTCATCTGCGAGCATCTTCTCATATTCATTCTTTACATCACACGACGAGTTGACAGGCGATCTTCGGTGCAGACATCCTCTCTCCGCGCGGCGCTTGAGCAAAATATTCGACGCCACGCGTGGGGCAATATTTATAGTATCGCGTCAGCATAGGCGACTCGGCAAGATGCGCGCGCAGCTCGACGCGAGATGGATGCGCGCGCAGCTTGGCTCGTGACGTCAGCATCCGAAGCAATATTTTTATCCAATTATTTTTATTGTTTTATAAACCGTTTTCCTATTGGACAATTTTACTTAGATTTTTGTATATATACTGGCACATTTTGAAAATAAATCATTCCTTCCTTCAACCACTAAACTGGAGTATTATTTCCAAAGTTGAGCTCTCCTCTAAACATATATTTCTTTAGAACTACAATTTGGCATCAAGGATAAATAGCTCGTGCTGCATTATATGGGGTTATTAACAGGGTATAATTGACAAATAAAAGAATGGGGACAACAACTACAATGAAAGTATTATCTTTATTAATAAATATGTATCTGATTGATCTTCATACATTATTCATTAATTAGATAACAAATACTAAATAACTACATTACTTGTAATTTTATTAACAACAATTATATTTTGCTACCAATGTTGCTTAATTAACTTCATTCACACCTCCACCATACAGGAACAGAAGTTCTATCTACCTAATCCCACTGAGTATTCATAAAGTTTAGCATGATCTACAATAATATAAGATGGGGAAAAATTTCCCTTTGTGTATTCCATAACCATATAAAAAGTATTAAAAAAGTTAATATATAAAATATGTAGGACACCTTATAGGAACACTGTGGAATAAATTAATAAACAAAGTTTGCTAATTTTATACATACAAATTGTAATAAATTACATTACATTAACCATTTGGAAAATATTATGTATGCTAAAATGGTAAGTTAAAAACTGTTCCAATAAGTTTTAATTTTGCATGCCACAGAAACAATAGCCATAATAATTATAGGCAATTATATTAATTGATTATACTATTATATTTTAAATACAGTAGTTAAAAATTTTGTAAATGCAAAAATTTACTTGCTACAGCAAAATGCAAGTTTAGGCCCGCCTAATAAAATAATATGTCTGTATATAAGTCTGCACAAATCAAGTATAATAAGTTGCAAACTAAAGCTAAATAAATATATTCCATTAATGGCTAACTTAAAATAAAGTATCAATATTGTAGATATTTCTTTGAACATTACTTATAGACAGCTACCTCAGTACAACCATTAATTATTTTAAAATACGGTTGAAATTTTTAATATATTCTGTGAGTCAATTTTTAATAGTTAAATAATAAAACTTGAAAGAGACAACTAAAACAGTCAATTTCTGGAAACTTGGAATAATTGTCTTTGAGTCCGATATTACTTAAAATTGTTAGGGAACCACAATTTGAAAAAGAATAGAAGTTACATTCACATAAATATCTCAATATTATATGACTAGTTGTTGTAATGACTAAAATTAAAGTTAATTTATATATAAACATTGGCACAATAATTTTGGAATGATAATAGGCAATAGCGTGTTAATAAGCAAATAAAACTTTACAAATAGAAATACACGCTTAAAATAAATAGGGAACGTTTAAATATGTCGTATGTCCGTTAAATAAGCCAATGTCTCACAATATTATGTTCACACTACGACTTAATGACAGTCAAAGTCCATATTATATGTGTAAATGACACAAAGTAACACATACATCGACCTTACTATTTTTATGTAAGAGGTTGTGACCTACAATGAGATCTTCATCGTATACCGCCTTAAAAGTATAATAAATCATCAGTATGTCAATGATATAAATTCAATTATATGTATGTATGTGGTAAAAAAGGATAAATTGTTACGTGTAATAATTGGTAATATACTATTATATAGAGAATGACTAAAAAGTCTTACAAGCTTATTTTAGTTACACAAAATTATTAATTTGGTAAAATTTCATTTTGTATCTATAACACAATACGGAGAAAACGATAAATGGCTAATAAGCTATATTAATTGTAAACTACATATAATTGTAAACAAAACAACTACTTGTGTTTGCAGAATCAGTTTCTGTATAAAAGAATTCACAAAACTATTAAAATACAAGTATAAATGGCGTTTAAATATGTTCAAAAATATAACAGAATTTGTCTATAAAGACAATAGACACACTACAAGTAAAGATTTATATAAAAATTCGAAAAAATCAGATCTTTGATCTTCATAAGAATATAACGTTTTTAAACTACGACCAGATTTTATTTTACCTTAATTAATCTTTGGTTTAATTTTAAAACATGAAATTTTGAAGTGCTCGCACATTTCCCTTACCTGGAAATGGAAAGGAAAAGTCATATTAAATATAGGTAATATTAAATAATATAATAGTAGCCTATGGGTAATTTATATATATAAAAAAGTATTTCATGACGAGTAAAAATTTAATTAATAAGGTAATAATTAATTAATTCAGGCTTGTTGCTAGAACGGGTGAAATGTAATTCATATGAAATGTATTTATTCTTTCAACCAATTCCACCATAATAAACCACGTACACCAGGGTACGCAAAGACACGCTTTATCTTTTAACCAGAACGAAGACACGAATCGAATCCATAGCTATCGCTGTAAATAAGTAATATTTTTTTATGTAAGAACCATAGGAACCTAGTATTAAGACACTCCGTTGCTTATCCCGGCTTTCCGCCTTTTTCGAAACATTGCGTGTCGAGTTACGAAACTCAACTCAACGCCGCGCTTTGCCTAGTTAGCAGAGTGAAGAAAATGGAAATAGAAAAATCCATCTTCCCCTCATGGGAATCGAACCCACAAACGTCATATAAATTAAACATATAATATACAAACATGCCGTACCACTCCCGTGCCGTAGTTGATGTGAGCGAGGGTGGCGTACAGCGTGAGCGCGGCGAGGAGCAGCACCTCTGCGGCGGGCGCGGGCGCGGCCAGCAGCACCACGCCCAGCGACAGCGTGTACGGCAGCAGCATGCTGTTGTACACCTCGCAGCGAGTGTCGCTCATCTGCGACACTATTAGACGGCACTGTGGGTAGTGGGAACGCGTTGGTTATTTATCATGTGCAATGTACTTTTCATTATTGTTTTTTTTTTTAAGTTTCACGCCGTATCTCGCCTAGTGTCAAGACACTCCGGTCTTCATTTTTTGTTTCGTTCCAAATTTTCGAAACACTACGTATTAGGTGGAGATAACAACGAGTTTGTGAGCGAAAAAAATGAAACAGTCGACTATTTCTAAAATTCCTTGTACTTGAAAGAAAATTAATCCTAATAATAGTAATATATAACATTATTTCTATACATTAAATTTATTAAGTTCGACGATAAGATCTATTGAGCAACTAGTTCTGAACGTGTTACGAACGACATGTCATATTCGATTTGTGATCGTCGTCATACAAAGTCAAACTGATAGCTCAATAAGTTAACTTCAGTTTACATATTTAGATGACTAACAATTTTGCGGGTTTTTATTTGTAAAGATATTATATATTGACAAAGTCAAAACCAACAAAGCTTAGGATGATATAACGTCATTTAATCCCTTAGTAATATTGTGATCAAATATTTATATAAAAATAAAGATAAATGTCTAATTATTTAGTGATATTTGATAATTGTACAAAAATAACGTATTTTAGTGTCACCAACTTACGTTTATATTTGAGAAAATTGTTCCTGTGAGAACGTAAAACAGTCTCGGCTCCGAGTTTAGTATATCGTGTGGCGAGTAAAGTGCCCAAATAGTGCTTAGTACGAAAAACACTACTAGTGGCACGAGCGGACGAATCGCCTCGCTTAGCGGACGCATCTTGCCCGTGCCGTTACGGTATGATCTGTAACAAATATGCATGATAAAAGAAAGGGCTAAGTCATCTAACATTCAATACAGTAGTGAAATAAGATCTAAAAACATATTAAAACAACATACTGAAATATGTTCCACAGTATGACCGTCTGACTGGTGATCATAGCGGAGAAGTACAGTACAAATTCGAATATAATGCTAGGCGTGATGCCGCCCGGCAGCGACACGTGCCACGCCTGCGGCCCCACCACCGACGTCACCAGCAGCAGGATACAAGAACCCTGCGAATATTATTATTCATCATTTATACTGCATTCAATTGCATTGTTAATATTTGTAAAACTCATTAAAAGAGTACTTAAAACATATAAAAAATTGAACGCAGTGGGATTTGTGCCCGCGCATCTTGTGAACCGTGCAAGCGATCTGACCTTAGTGGTCAGCCATGTGTTAGAAACGCAAAAACCAAATTTTTCATATGTTTTCTTTAAGTATTTTTCTGTCCTTTGTGTGGAATAACGTCTAAGAATTATAAAAATATTTAATAAAAACAGCGTTAAACCTCTCGGTTAACGATTGTCCTTTGTAATATCTTTGGATGGCGGAAATTTATAACGTGCACGCAGTTCAGTTACTCATGAAACAGGCGAAACCGCGGGCGGATCGTAGTATTTAATAAAATCTATTGATAACTAATCTACATCTTATCCTAAGTGTTAAAATATTTTAATTTATACTTACAATCATTGTGAAATCATATCCCCAAGGAAGAAACATGACTCCAGTGTTGTATTTTTCCCAGTGTGTGAGGTAAAAATTAAAAAATATATTCCAGATTACGAAATAGAACCGTAGCGGACTTAACGCGTCCCTATAATAAAATAGTAAAAATTATATAACTTAACTTATTATATTATGTATAAGTAAAACTACCATTATACTTATAAAATTTGTATACCTCCCAAAAATACTATATAGACATGTCGGTATGAGGACAGTAGAATATGAATCCAAACCATGATCAAATAGTTCACCCAAAGGACCGCTACTTCCAGTGCGTCGCGCTTGTTTGCCGTCGATGCCATCTATATATCAAATCATACATTATTTAGGAAAAATATTCTAGAAAACTTACAAAAATAAGATCCGAGACCAATGTAATATAAAAATAAGTTAGTCTTATCTAAATAAAAATAAACAACTAATTCTAAAATAGCTTCTAAATATATAGGTTGTTTTAAAAAGCCGTAAAGAAAGAGTTTGGTTTCTCTACATCATGCGAATATTATGCGATTTTTGCATCTCATCAAAAAATAAATTCACTGTACGCGTGCATTGTCAGAGTTATTATATCTTAATGTAGAGCTTAGCCAAGTTTTTAACTTTTCGTGCCCTGATTTTTAGAGGGTTTTTTTTCTTATTATACATATAATGTACAATAAGGAAAAATAAACCCTCTAAAAATCTTACATGTACAATAGTACAAAAACAAAAAAATAATACCAGCTCACATATAAAATTTCTGCGTGTTAGAACTTTCGAAAGTCAGTCAATAAAGAACTAATTTTTTTTATATCATTAGAATGTTATCTATGCAAACAAAACTTAGTAGTAGTAAAGTATTTTTCTGGTATATAGCCCGACGCAAAGATGGTGGCAACAATTTGATCGTGGGTTTGTGTATGATTACAAAGGAATTTCGTTTATTTATGAATGCGCTGTCGCATAATAATAATTGTGTCGCGTAATACTTTGTATAATTATGCACTAGACGATTACTTCCCAAAACCCGATTGACTAAAAATTTATAAAAATAATGTTTCTTTTGTGGTGTATCAAATACCGAAGTTAAGTTATTTTTGAGTCTTTGATCAATTCTTTAAACATTTAAAGAAAATCCTGTTTGTAGTATTAAAAATTAGTCAGTGTGAAATAACTTGTTTGATCTAATGGAAGGGTAAATTTAATTATTCTTTCTATTCAACTATTTAGAAAAAAGTAATGAATTGATATTTTCATTGTGCTATATGAACAAAATTTATAAGTTGTGACTTTAATTACCTAATTTTTTATTAATATAAAAATATAAAATATACAGACATTGCAGTTCAGTCTCAAGATAAAATCACATGATAATTGATATCCAACATTTTAATGTCATTAAAGAGATAAATAGGCTAGTCTATTTCATAATTTTAAAAGATAACATTAACCCATATAGTGATAGCAGTATAATAATAACAAAAATGATCTTAAAATGCTGCCTTTTAAATTATTAAGTTCACTTTCATACATTAAAAAGTCTAATTACATGAGAGTAAAAAAGATTTACTTCTTTTTTAAGTATTATTTCAACACTATCAAGTATTATTTCCTTGTAATCTATAATATTATTATAAGGCCAGCATTGCTAAGTAACTATAGGAATCAATAATTGTTTTATCTCAAAAGGAATGAGGATGCATTGGTTTTGTTAACTATTATTACAACATGAGATATTAAAATATTGATAACAAGGGGCACACCAATTATAAGATTACATATGGCATGGTTATAGAAGATATTGCGGCATATAAATTATATTTTTTTTTCTTGTATAATTAAACTATACAACAACACTGTAATTTTCACAATAAATCTCAATGTAATGTAATTATATTAATTTAAAATAATATTATATAAATGGTATAAATAAAAATGGAAAAAATTACCTTGAAATGATAAATAATAATCTGTTTAGAATGATAAAAACACAATTGTATTACAATTATAGCTGTATATACTTAAAATTTATTTTGTCTTAGATATCACAAAAACAAACTATTAGCATTTTTTTTTATTTTAAAGAAATAGGTAATGTTCTATTATAATGTAGAAATAGGTAACATACCCACACTTTTTGAAAACTGTCCCTGTAAATTCCACTTTGTTTTCCTTTTTAATAAAACTTTATTGTTAAAAACAATAATGTACTCTCTTTCTCATTGAGTGTTTACATTTACTGAATAAAAAACTTTAGTCTTCAGAGACTTGATTTAAACTTAAGATTTGTAGCAGTAACATTAAAGTTAGGGAGAGGGAATATAAAGCATTAGTTTTCATATCCTTTGATGCAATGGACAAAAATTAAATTTAACTTGGACAAAAAACTGTATAGGAATAATAAAATGTCAAATATCATTGTTAACATTGTGCTATTAAATATGTTTTATATATTTTTAAATTTTATATGTAACCCAATTAAAGATTAAAACAACAATGCAATTATTAATTGAATATAATTTTTAAAATCTATTAAATAAGTGCAGAAGAGAATCATGCTCACCAAGTGTGTAGGCCACAAATAAATTTATTGCAGATAGTGCCCATACCCAGCTTGGTATGTAATCATTGTTGATGTTGTCCTTTGCAAGTGCATTGAATCCATAGTCATAATATGAGAATAATAAAAAGTTAAGGACTGTCAGTAGGAAGCCTGAGAATGTTAGAAGGTTTGGTGCCACCCACACCGGACAAAACTGCAATATTTTTTTGTTAATATTAAAAGTACTTAACACTTCACAAATTGTTATAATCACTGGGGTACTAATGTTCACATTCACTTATTATATATTGCCTTCATATACTTAAGATTTCATTAATTTTGTATACATTTAAGTAATTATTAAATTTTTATTTATTTAAAAAATAATAAATTGATTAGTATACCTGAACACACCAGTTCCAGAAAGGATGCATTACATAGTTACTCAGTATGCTAGTGTCAATGGAATTGTACTGAAATAAAAAATAATTTGTGTATGTAAAACTGTGCAAAAATATGTGTGTTATATATATCAAAATAAAGAGATTGATGAGTGAGCTTATTATTTTTTAGATTCTTATTAATGATAATATATGTATAATATAATAATGTAATATAATTTTTCATATTTTAATTATTAATTTTCTGTATATATTCTTATATATTACCTTATATTTTTCAAATCCTTGTAACTTTTCCCTCGACAAGTAACGAGCCATTGTGAAGTTTAAAATAATATTTTCACAAAATATTGTGAATTTTACGATAAAAACTGTAAATTGAACAATTACTTTGGTTTTCGCATAAAAACTGTAAATAACATTATTTTACCGAATAAAACACTATTCGTCGCTAAGCACACAACTAGTAGTTATTCTCATAGATAATAAATTAATGTACGTTTTAATATAATTTACTCATACTCAGCTAAAAATCTGTCTTTTACAATTACTGTGAACACACGAACTGATGTTATATCCAAGGTTGCCAGTTATTTTGTTTTTTGTCTAAATCTTTGTGCTTAATTTTTTTACATTAGTTTTTTTTAGTTTAGTTCATTTTTGGTTGGTTTATATAAGTATAGCCGTAAAATTATTTCAATTTTATTTTAATTGATATAATTAGGCTTTATAATTCGATATAATTCAACTTTACTCTTTCAAAGAGAAAAATTGAGTGTGTTAAAATTATTAATGATTTTTTGAATGTATAAATACTAAATTGACTTGAATAAACCCAAACTATCTATCGATCTACCTAGATAAATTGTATGTGCTTAATTCGGTGACTTCGTGTGAATAACTACCTAACAAAAAAACGTATGTAGTTAAAAATACAGGCATAAAGTGCGCCTACAAAAAACAAAGAGCAATATTTTTTGTTTAAACAGACGCCAATTCCTATTTATTTCGTTTTTGTTCAGGATTTAAAAATTAACCGATCCCATTGTCCTCAAATTTATAAAGGACTACTATACAAATAAGGAATAATAATAATATTAATAATTTAGAGACACCATAGAAACACAATACTTTTTGTATTAGTATTAAAATTTCATTTTAAAGTACCGTGAAACGTAACAGTACTTTTTTACAAATACAAAAATAATACATAATAAAATTGATAAACCTTTAAAGTCAGTCAGAAAATAAAAAATAGATCATCAAAATATAATTTACCTTCTAGTGGCTGGCTTACTAGGTGAATAGCAGCCAACAGGTACTTTTCATACCACACCATAAAATTAAACTAAGTTCTTTCGCATTGTAGGCTATTTTTAATTGAGTACATAACAATAAAACATAGCATAGAGAACATATTTACAATGGCACAGTGATTGGATGCTATTGGGTAGGTTATGAATTCGTGCATTAATTAGGGGCATTACATTTACTTGCTTGGTTTGAATTATGTTGAATTGTTTCCAATTTAAGTCCAGATGATATGAAAGCAAGCGAATTGTAGAAAGGTTTTCTGGTAAATAATAGTAATACCTATAACAAGCTAACAGCTCGCAAACGTTACACTGCCGTGTAACGTTTTGTGGATGAATGTTTCTATTTTTTCCTCACATCGAAATTAATTTTATTTTCTTGTGTCGAAGAATAGAATACAATTCAAACAAGTTATCGTTTACATTTATCGATAACTTTTTAATTGTTGTGTTTGTAGGAAATATGTAGGTAAACTGTCTCAATCAGTGAAGATAAACGTCACGACGATTGTTATGTTTCAGAAAGTTCGGAATAGGATGATAAAATATTTATATAATATAATATAGATTACTCATGTACATTACAACGAGCTCAACTGCCGTGACTTGCGGTTATCAGTTTTCTATAATTAAGTACTCTTCATAATATTTAAATTATAAAAACAATGTTTCACAAAACAGCAGTTTTTCGTTCTCAGAGTCAAATCTTAAAGAGCCTCAAGTATTATTCAACTGCAAAGGTATGCCAAAAAATATTCTTTATTTACACCTAATTCATTTACAAAATATAATAGTGACTATGATTATATATTAAAAAATGTAAACACGTTTTAATATAATATTTTTAGGTTCTAAGAATACAGCACAAACATAATAAGTTCTTTGATTTTCGCGATTTTTATACATTTGAAATAAAACAATTTAAACGGATTTATCGCGTATATTTGCATTTTTTGTGAAACCCGACGTTTCGAATCCTTTTTCTACCCGTGACCACGGACTACTGCAAAGTGTTCGAAACGTCGGGTTTCACAAAAAATGCTAATATACTCGATAAATCCGTTTAAATTGTTTTATTTAAAACAGCACAAACATATTTTCTGATAATGTTTAAACTATTCTACTTAACGTTTAAAATTTATTTAAATTTAAAATTTACAAAAAATCTGTATGATGTTACGTAAAAACGGGAAAATATATTATATCAAACTGTTATTAGCTTGTGCTTCAGTATAAATTTTTTCGTACTTAATAAAATGTTATATTATTGCGTTTTATAGACTAATTTTTTACATTATCTACTTGTTTAGAGTATATAGTATGGTTCTTAACAACTTCCGTACCTAATAAATCTTAATGACCTCCTGAATAAGACTCAACACATATCGCTATATTTATAAATACTGCGCTATGTTGGCGACGTATAAATTATTAAAAGGATATTATAATTGTATGATATTCTCAATATTTTATGTCTAAGTCTTTTTATCGTCGCCAATTGTGAATATTAAAAATTATATTATATTAAACTTACAGTATTATTGGAGTTTGTAAATATACATATATATAGGTCAAGATAAGTGTGTTATGATTTACAAATTACGCTTAGATATATATCTACTATTGAAATTTGGGCTTAAATGGAAATTAAATTATTAAAAATTATGTAGCAGTAGTTCAGCAAACATCAGTATCATAACCGAAAAGTTGTTCTTAAGACTTCTTGAGTAAAAACATACCATCAATAAAAAAAAATAGGAAGTGAACTTTTGACTATTTACGTAATTTTGATATAAGTAAGATACTCTAAAAAAATTTTGAACATATTATTATGTATCTTTCGTGTCATGTTATTTGTTCTTATACTGTCAAAGTTATGAATATACAACCAATATATTTAATCAGTTCCGTAATATTATATTTAAAAAAAATATTCGATTTAATCTAATATACTTGCTTTATTTAACTCAATTGAGCCCCTAGACATTTTTATCAAAATTAAAAGTAAGTAAATGTAAATACGTAATATAATATGTGTGTAAGCCGTAATCTGCAAGTTTCGATGGAAACAATATATTAATAAATACGATTAATAAATGTTTATCTTTATTATGAAAGGTAATTTTATCGTTCTTAATAATACAAATGATTTATTCTACAAATATTTAAATTGGACATGTATAAGGAATAATTTTAAGTGTCTAGAAATTAAACACGACTCTCAACTCTTGCATTTAGCATGTATTGTGTATATACATACTATACAGCCGCAGGCCATTAAAATAGCATTTTATTTAGAATAGTCGTTTCCTTATCCGAGGCTTTTCTTAACAATTATCCTATTAACACTAATATAACAATTATCCTATTTCCTTCTTTTATCATTCATCTGTATTTTATCATCTTCCATTCACCTCAGTTTGCTCATATCTCTCTCACATTTTCATTTTGCAGGCAATGTCAAAATACTTTCGCTTCTTTATTTAAAAAGAGTTTTAGGTGAAAACTGGGTGTTAGAGTCGATATTTATACTTTATTACGTTGGTATATATATTTTTTATGACAATAGTTTTTGTTTTCTATATGTCGTTATTTCCCCCCGTGTAGCAGATAAGATGCGTTGGAAATTGACTGTTAAAGATTTAATATTGTATAAAAAACAAAGTGATTATGGTATAAAAAGGATCTTTTATCTACGTATTGCATTTAAGTATATCCTTAGAAAAATAAAATTTATTGCATTATTTTAGCATCGACGTATAATAGCAATTCGTAGAGAGGACCAATCCGTGTGGGAAAGAAGAGCACCATTTTGTCCTACAAATGTTAACCGACTAGTCAGAAATGGCGTCAAAGTTATTGTTCAACCGTCCAATCGCAGAGCATATCCTATGCAGGTGAACCTTTATATATTACTCATATTTATTTACTCGTAATACTCAGTTTTTCGGTACATGTATTAATGCTTTACAGCTACATGTTTTTAGAATAAAAAAAGAAATAATTTAATAAACTTAAATAAACTTGATACTGTTCTAAGCAAATTCTAAAATAAATCATTAAAATCAGATTGCTATGTTTAATGTAAGAACTGTATAAGCAATAATTATAAGCTTAAGTTTATTTTAATTTTTAATAATAAATTTCATGTTTTCAAATATTTTGAAATTATTTATATGCATATTAATATTATTTATTTTAATTTCTATGTCTATATTTTATTTTAAGTCATATATAAACGCTGGTGCTGTAATTCAAGAAGACATAAGTGAAGCGAGTGTAATATTTGGTGTGAAACAGACCCCTATAGATTTACTTATACCAAACAAGACATATTGTTTTTTTTCTCACACGATTAAAGCCCAGGAAGCTAATATGCCCATGCTAGACGCTATTTTAGCAAAGGTAAGATAAAATAATGAAATATAAAATCGAATCAAAATAATCATCAAACCATAATAATCATGACAGAGAGGCATAGTTTCTATCTGTAAATTTTTCGTTTTTTTCTAATTTTCGGCTTTTTTCATGAATATCATCGAAACTATTTATTTTAAAAAAATAAAAAAATATATTCGAGATCCTGATAACAAGCCCTTTCATTTGATATACGACTTAGTAAAGTTCGTAGTTTTTTTTTAATTACCTAATTTATCCCCCGTAAATTAACCTTACTTCAAAAAAATATTTTTTACGTAACACATCTGTGTTCGGGTCAGGGCATTACACCATCCTGCCAAATTTCACCTGATTCGGTCTAGTAGATACAGAGAAAATTGGCTGTGACAGACGTACGAACAGGAACACGAGTGATTCTATAAGGGTTCCGTTTTTTTTATTTTTATACGGAACCCTAAAAATAACCATTTTAAAAAAACACCACACACGGGCACAATAGATGGCCATAAAAATAGATTTAATAACATCTGTTATCTACCATTGGTTTAAAATTAAGAGAGTACTTGTGAAGAATGATACGAATGAAGTGAAACCAAAAAAATAACACTCATATTACTTTGCATTAAAAAGTGAATAATATAGTTATTTAAACATATACTGTATATTGTATTAACTATTTTCAGAACATTCGTCTTATTGATTATGAAAAATTAATGGACAACGCAGGTAACCGCGTAGTAGCCTTTGGAAAATACGCAGGAGTGGCTGGTATGATTAATATTTTACATGGACTTGGGCTACGTCTTCTTGCACTAGGTCACCATACTCCATTCATGGTAAGCAATATGTATATTTTATTTTCAGAGTCAAATTGCTATTTTTGTTAAATATTTTATTTGTCCAGTTGAGGAGTTTTAAAGTTTTAAGCTTTCCTTTTTGCAAAAAATATTTGTGCGTATTAGGTTTAAAATATTTCATATAGATATTTTTCTTTCAAACAGCATATAGGACCAGCACATAATTATCGAAATTCGAGCATGGCCCGACAAGCAATTCGAGATGCAGGTTACGAAGTCGCCCTAGGCATGATGCCCAAATCTTTGGGGCCTCTTACATTCGTATTTACGGGATCAGGAAATGTTTCTCAAGTATGAATACTCATAAAAAAATTATAAATTTTTGTAAATTTAATTTATAAATCTTAATTTCAGCCTATTCCATAGCTTAGAAATGGTTAATGGAATGTAGAATAAATTAAACAAAACCAATTTAAGTATTTAGTTTATATTAAGCGTAACATATATAATATACGAATAATCGAGCAGACATCTTTTATATTGTGCTATACTACTATATAATTTTATTAATTTTTTATTGCTTTTCCATAGTAAGCAGTATAGGTAAAAGAAATAATCATACCTTCACTTCCAATATTCACATATTTTAATTAATTAATTAAAATACGTGAATATTGGAAGTTAGAAAATAACGTAATTACATTTGAATTGCGTCATACGTACAAAATAATATGAAAAGATTAAAATAATGACTTCAGAAAATTTGTCTTACACTTAGAAGCAAAAAATAAATAATATTAATGGACTTCATTTAATAGTACTACATTAATATTTTTTATCAGGGAAGTCAAGAAATATTTCAAGATTTGCCTCACGAGTACGTTCCGCCAGAAATGTTGAGGAAAGTTGCAGAACATGGCAGTGAGTAACTAGCAACTATAAATATATTTTTTAAACATATTTATTGTCAATATTTATCCATAGTCACTTGCTTAATAGGTATATAACATATTAACATAGTGATTAAGATAAAATTATTGGAACAAATATTTGTTTACCCATCGATTTTCCGTTATTTGAATTAGTAAAAGATAAATGTCATACATGTATAAAGATAAATATACTAGATTCATATATATATATATATATATATATATATATATATATATATATATATATATATATATATATATATATATATATATATATATATATATATATATATATATATATATATATATATATATATATATATATATATATAATTTTAACTGTAAATATATATAGGTACATATTCTAGCTTAAGAGTTTTGGGATATATGTTATGTTTTGGTATGTTTTGTATCCATTACAAGGTAATATGATTTTAGAAGTCATCACTAGGTAATATTAATATATTATAAGTTTAAGCATATTTAAAGATTTTCTCCATTTTGACTGACTGATACTGAAAGCTCTACTGCTCGTAGAAACCTGAAATATGGTATGTAGGTTCTTAAGAAAGTATAGGTGATCAGTAAATTATTCAATAAATTTCTGTAGTAACGACAAAACCAAGCTTATATAATAAACATAATTTTGTTTTTATGAAAATTATTGTGAATAATACATACTAGTTTCCACAAACTATTTTACTGTTCTCACAAATCAGTCATTGAAATTCTTTAAAATTATTAGGTCCAAATAAAATCTATGGTTGTGAAGTTCGAAGACGTCATCATCTAGTAAGAAAAAACGGAGGAGGTTATGACCCTGAAGAATACGAAGAGCATCCTGATAGATACGTGTCTACTTTCGCCCAAACGGTAATACATTTAAGTACCTACATATTTAATTTAAATAAGGAGAGTAAATGTATCGATACATTTAGAACTAGACTCTAAAATTTATGTAGATTTAACATAATTTCTTCTGTAGATCGCACCATATACTTCAGTATTAGTTAACTGTATTTACTGGGCAGTGGACAGTCCAAAGTTGTTGACAATACCCGATGCCAAGCATCTACTCATGCCGTCGAATACGCCTTGGCTTCCAAAGAGCATTGGAGCGCCTGCTTTACCACATAGGTAAGAATAGTTTATATTCATAAAGAAAAAAGATTATGAAAAAAAATAAAGATAACGCGTTTTTCCTTATTGTTTGATTTATCAGTAGATACTTATGTATTTTTAAAATAGATGTTGTTTTCATTTTAAATTTATCAATTAGTCGTATATCATGAAACTAATCTACTTGTTATCACAGAATGCTGGCAATTTGCGATATATCAGCGGACCCCGGGGGCTCTATCGAGTTTATGAATGAGTGCACTACAATTGACACACCCTTTTGTCTTTACGATGCTGATAGAAACAAAGACACCAAAAGGTATTTAGTAAATGTTTATCATTGTGGATATATTGATAAATATTTTATTATTTTTATTTATTTATATATATAAATATAAATAAATAAGAATTTATTTTTTTAAAGAGTATTACTAATTTTATATTAATAATGCTTTATATGCAATACTTATATCTTAGGCCATGTAAGAGGGTAAGGTGAGTGTCCGATATGCATCTAACGCGTACTTGATATTATTTATAGATGCAAACATGCAATCATCGTTGCAATATTATTAAATATTACATGCTTAACATGATAAGTTGCTATCTCTTGAACTAATGTAGTTTAATCAATACCGTACGTTTCTCAGTTTCAAAGGTCCAGGTGTACTTGTGTGCTCAATAGATAACATGCCAACGCAGTTGCCGCGGGAGTCCACTGATTTCTTTGGCGACTTGCTTTATCCCTACGCCGAGGACATTATGAGCTCAGATGCGACACGTCCACTTGAAGAACATAGCTTTTCTCCCGTCGTTCAAGGCGTAAGTTAAGCTTCCTAATTAAATTAACGTAAACATTAATAATGATGTTTACTCAACTCTCGCTTGACAATATTTTTCAATTTTTAGGCAATTATCACAAGTAATGGAAAGCTGACTCAGTCGTTTGAATACATTAATGAACTTCGTATGGCAAATAAGTAAGTAGTTTATAATTAACTTAAAATATTCTGGTTTGTAATTTGTATTTATTATATTATATTTTATTGTTTATTTTAGCCGATCTCGACACAAAGTAGAGGGTAATGACCAACAAAATCACGTAATTATCTTAGGCAGTGGTTTGGTGTCTGCACCCGTTGTAGAATACTTAGCCAGGGACAAGAACGTTGCTGTCACCATTGGTTTGTTTTTTGTTTATGTTTTAAAAACACGTTCGGAACTATTTTTCTGAATATAGGTTTCACTGAGCAAAATACTATATAATAAAAAGTGAAACTTGTATTTGTGGTCGTATTCAATTAATTTGTATAAAATAAACTAGAAATATAAATTTCTAATGGCTTTTTAAATATTTAATTATAAATTATCAATTTTGACATTTCCACTTCATATAGGTACATATATTTTAAGTTCTCACTTCCCGCCAAATTTTATATAAAATACAACTAATATGAGATGACAAACTTAAACTTGCAATCAATTGCGCCGCATATTGTACCAAATGAACTACAGTATAAGTTTGTAATAGGTTTTATAATCTATAATTTTTCGATACTTCCTCTGTTTGTGCTATAAATTCTAGCTTATTGTCAAATTTCATAAGTCTAAATCGACGGGAAGTATTCTGTAAGTGTTTCTAACATTTCAATTTTCAAATAAAACGTAACAAAGTCAAAGAATACTGAGCGGTTTATACTAGTTGATACTTTTACGTTTCGTTTCCAAGTTGATGTGTGCTATGACCTTAGGAGTTTGAATTTTTTATGCTCTAAGAGGTTATCGACTTGGACATTTGATAATACTTTACAGACAGACAGACAGACAACAAAATCATCATATCTAAGGGTTTCGTTTCTGTCTTTTGAGATAAGGTGCCCGAAAAATACGTAACACGTTTTTATTTCACAATTTACATATACTGATTTTCGAAAGTTTACTCAATCTAAATGCTGAAAATTTGTTGAAAAACTATTTTACAAGTACTTATTTAAAAGTACTATGCAGTACGTCCACATAGTAACTGAATAATATTTTTTGTTTTCCTGTTACATACAAAAATCAGCATCGCAAATAAAAGAAGAAGCAGATGCTCTTGCGGAGAAATATGGGGTACACTCACAATACTTACAAGCAAATGATGAGAACGCTCTTAGAGCGCTAGCGTCACAGGCTCGCCTCGTGATCTCTCTGCTTCCGTACGATCTGCACGGTGCCGTGGCGAGGGCATGTCTCGATACGGGCGCACACATGGTTACGGCGTCATATGTCCGCCCCGAAGTGCAAGAGTTGCATGATGCGTAAGTAGCCAAATACGAATTGTGTAATGACAGCAATGTAAAGGTTAAACTTTTTAATTGTATTAAAACTAATATGAAATTTTTCAGGGCTAAGGATGCAGGAATAACTTTACTTAATGAAGTCGGCTTAGACCCCGGCATTGATCACTTGCTTGCTCTTGAATGTATTCACGACATTCAAAACCACGGTGGAAGAGTTGATTCGTTTGTTTCTTACTGTGGAGGTAAAATCTGAGTTTATTTTACAGCTTCACGTTTTATCTTACGTATAGCTGTATTGTGTTATCTTATTTCTGAGTGAGGATCGAACCCAGGAAAATCTCTATATTGAACTATTTATAGCATTTAAAAAATATAAGGCGTGAAACCCATTTAAAATATTCTTTCTACCTGACTGTGCGATGCAACGAATATGTTTGCTTTTATATCGTTTTATGGTAACCAAACTGGTTTAATGATTTTTATTATTCACACGCCTTATCGTAACAATAATATAAATAAAAATAAATATAAATATGTAATATATAATTAAATTTATATAAATATAAATATGTGTAAAGTGCGAGTGGCAATCGCTATAATGAGGGTACGCTAAAAAAATAACAGACTTTTATTTACGGTTGTCTTATTTTGCATCTAAGTAAATGTAAGTTAGTGATTATGAGTAAACTAGAACTAATAAAATACAACAAACCTAAATTTTTGATCGTATGTACTCATTTCATATGAAATGAACTATAAGTTTGTAATAGTTTTTTCTGGTAAATTTGTAGTGTTTTTTTATATATCTATAAATTTACAATTTTCGGAATTTTCCTTTGTTTGCATCCTACGACAGTAATCAATATAATCGCGTTATACTATTCAAAATTAAAATTCGTTTCTCAAAAGACGGCCATTCAAAACCTTTAGGCTATAATGTAGGTCTTTTTCAGGGTTGTTGTTTATCCCCAATAATATTTAATATCGTTATTAATACTTTACTAGATATTCTAAGTAAACACGAGAAAAAATTAGGTTATCGGTTTAAATTCAATAACAAGTAACCCAAAGCAATGCCAGCTGCTATTGGATGAAGTAGACGAGTTTTGTACGTGGACAAAAGGAATGAGGACAATACCTACCTAGTAAGTGTCACTGTCTATGTCTGGGAAGACGAGACACAAAATATACCTCATACGATCTGGGACTTAAAATTGGCGGTGAAAGCATTGCTGTAGCTTCCGAGGCATCATCTTTTAAAATTCTCGGTAAGAAAATAGATTACAAGGGCCGAACTCCATCTTTAGATGTACTAGTCGATAGCTTTTTGAGGTATCTTGAAAAGGTAGACCATCAACCTATAAGTAATGTCAAGAAAGCTTGGATTTACACCAATTTTCTAACATCACATCTGAATTGGCCTCGAGCTCGAGTCAAGACTTAAATTCCATAAGCAATTTATGATAGGAGCACAATTTAGTAAAGTAGGGTTAGGATCAAAGAGGAAAGTCCAAGACACAGACATAATAAAATCTTTTATTCGGCAAGACGAGAACGATAACAACCAGCAAACGCTATAGAGTTTGTGAAAGAAGGTTCTCATAAAAAACCTACATAAAAGCCTTTCTCCATATTAGATCCAGCTCCTGATTTGACACTTGGTGATGGACACGTATGAGAAACAGTATAGAATCCCTGAGGATATTTGTGTCATCCAGACCGGATATTTTTCTATATTCTCGAAGCCTAAAACGCGTAGTACTGTTAGAACTTACAGTTCCGTGAGAAACAAATATCCCGAAAAGTCACCACCTCAATAAGTATTTCGATCTTACAAACGAACTGACCAGTAATAGGTTTAGAGCTTGCTTATATGCGGTTGAAGTATAAAACGAAATCAGCAGCGAAATCTCTCTATAGTTTACTAAAAGATCTAGATCTAGCCTTTCTAGAACTATCATAAATTCATTTCTAGAACGCACTTCAAAGGCGGCTTTGGTAGAATCATTTAAAATTTAATTAGGTAGTGGTAGGAGTTCGGACAGTGAAGGTATTGGGCATTTTAAAGGGGCCCTTTAAACCTATACTTGGGTCGCAAGTCCCAAGCGCTGCTCGGAGCTCCTCTTCCTACAACACGATGGCACCCACACGATGAATCCATGGAACGCTAAATTGTTTCTTCTCTTCTTATTTGCCAAATTTCATAATTCTGAGGTTTTGATTATGCAATGATTTTCATATAAATCCAAATTACTTAAGCATAAGGCTCATGTCTTTTGTAATCAAAGAAATAAGGGTTTTTTAAGTTTCTTCGTTATGAAGCACAAACCCTAATAATGTTGTATTGTCAAAATGATAAAAATTAAATAAATAAAATATATCAAAAAATCTATACGAAGTGGTTAGAAAAATTATTCTCTAATAACTCCTAATTAGTGAAGAGTTACGTATATAATCATCTCTTTATTAATATCTTCATAGATGATGGCAACAAAAAGCAAATACATGTTTTTGTTTTATATGTGTTTTTATAAGAAATTTTATGAAATATCTACAAAATGCGATTTTGAAATTCCAATGTTAGATTACGATACAAACACTATTTTGCAGGTTTACCAGCTCCAGAGTTTAGCGACAATGCTTTAAGATACAAATTCTCCTGGAGTCCACGTGGAGTGTTATTAAATACTATTTCTGGAGCTAAATACCTTAGCAAAGGCCAGGTAAAGTTAATTCTTAAAAATACTTAAATATTTTCAAGTTGGGTATATTTTCCTTTAAGCGGTTTTAACACAGCTTATAGCTTGCGTCGAAACTTTTTTGTTAAGTTTTGCAACTAAACGTGCACTGAAAACGGCGATTTTAGATACGATAACGGCAGCAATCTATAAGCATGTTTTTGTACACCAAAAGGTTTTAATAAGTAAATTCTAAGTGTAGCTATATATTTTTACATTGCACATTTATTTTAAGTACGTCTGCTGACTAAAATACTATATGTTTCTATTTTATGTAAAATTGGTCTTAAATTGTGTCATTTGAGCTTATCCATTAAAAGGGAATTTTCGAGTCATCATCAAAGAAAGATTAGGTTAACCCTGCGAAGCAAGTGGATATATTATATCTAAAATAATTGTAATTTAGATAGTAGCTTTCTTTTTAAAGCAATACATTTATTAATATTTATTTTTTCATTAGGCTGTAGAAGTTTTAGGTGGTGGGGAACTCATGTCTGTTGCACGTGAACTAGACTTTTTACCAGGTTTCGCTTTCGAAGGATTTCCCAATAGAGATAGCACTATCTATTCATCACTGTATGGTATTGAAGATGCTCACACTATGTTTCGTGGGACAATACGTTACAAAGGTATCAAATATTTCACAATTTTAAATAGAAAATAATGTAGGCTGACTGCATATATAGTGAAACTCGACGCAAGAGACTGAATAATTTTTATTTCCTCCCTTTGGTAAAATAATTTTTAACACGCAGTGTCTCGAAAATGAGGCGGAAAATGGATTATGTATATATTTTTGTAATTATAATCTTAATCTTATAAGCTTAATCTGTACATATTTCTCTATATATCAAGGAATAAAATTTAATCCATGATAATCTGATAAGCTACTCTACTTCTACGATTTATGTGCGAATTTAAATCAAACGGCAACAATGCCTTAAGACATATTTCAAATGCCAGTAAATAATTTTCATAATTGGGTAGTATATACATAAAAATATAGTATAAAATGTTTTAAGGATTTGCTGAAACAATGAAGGCGATGCAGCTTTTTGGATTCGTCGATCCTAATCCCCACCCGTCTCTACACCCTGAGGGTCCAGAGATAACATGGGTTAGTACCAATATTTTAAACACAAGTTTAACGAATTTATATACTACTAGATACCTATAATTGCATCGAACAGTGTCTGTTTTTCATATATGTCCTTTGCCATTATTACTTTTGTTTTTATTTAAGCAAATTTGTATTTTTTATCAATGACTAACTATTGTGTATCATCAAATATCTACAGTTGATAACATATATTTGTTTTTTTACTATGAAATTTTAAACACAATAAATAAGTATTAAGTTATGCTCCACAGCAACAATTTGCATGTGAACTCCTGGGATTGATTGACCAATCCATATTTTATGAGAATCTCAAGACCCGCCTAGCAGAACGCATTGGCGCTACGGGGGCGCAGGCCATAGAATCACTCGGGCTTCTAAGCGACGAGCCTGTCGTCAAACTAAACACACCATTGGACACTATAAGCCATTATCTGGGCAAAAAACTTCAACTTGGTAATAATTTGTTCAAGTTGAGCTCGTACTTCACCGATTTTTAAAAGACTTAAACGAATTTATCACTTACGAATTACGAACCAATTAACACTATTCAATGTAAATATTACTAACACTGCTAGACCATTTTAATTAAATTATAATTTAAGCATTTTGTTTAAACATTTGAAACTAAAATTATTAACCACCATAACAATTACGTTTCAAAGTCGTCTAACATACTTAATAATAAAATGTTTCATTCTATAGAAAATGATGAAACCGACTTCGTAGTTCTTCGACACGAAATAGGCGTTACTTGGAGTGATGGTAAGAAAGAACGGCGTGAAGTGACAATGACAGTGCGCGGCGACCCCGCCACCCACACCGCTATGGCGAGGACCGTGGGACTTCCTACTGCTATAGCCGCCAAGATGGTTCTCGATGGTAATTTCAATGTCAAAATGTATCTTGAGTGTATAATGTATTTGTATAATATAAAAGTGGTTCATACAACTTGTAGTAAAAATAAAACTAAAACATAAATAGGTACTTTCATACACTTATGTGTATGATAGTATTTGTGTGAATAGTTGTTAATTTTTACTTTAAAGTTATGTAATATATATCAAATAAATTTGTAGGTATATTTTTTAAAAATTTTAGTAGGTGCAGAGAACTTATTGTCAATAACGATTTCCACTCAAATTATCTCGAACAGACGGACTCACATCTGCATTTAGTCTTGGTCAACCTGAAAATTAATAAGCGTTTCTCCGAGAAGGAATCAAACTCATAATCACGTTTATTACCATCTTCTAACGTAATATGAAACTTAATGTTTATTTCAATAGTATAATTTATATTTCAGGGGAAATCCAACAACGCGGGGTAGTTTTACCATTTGCGCCGGTAGTATACAAATCACTTCTATCGAGACTCCGTGCGGATGGTATCACTGCAAGAGAAGTCGTTAAACCACTAAATTAATAAGTATAAAATTAAGTCTTATCTTTTTAAGTGATAACTTTTAATTAAATATATTTTTTAATACATGTATGTTCATTGTTAAGTTATGTGAAATAAATAAGTAATTGCTTACTTAGCTTTAACGAAAAAAGTTTATTAATAAATAATTATCAAGAATAAATAACGTTGTAAATATTTTTACAGTTAGATTTATTACTAAGTGATATTGTTTATAAGTATTTTAAACTTCTATATACCTATTACCAGAATATCTGAGTAACTTGATAAGCTCAAGTTGAAATAAATTTGTTTTAAACAAAATGTGTACTTTTTTTATAACTGTCAACCTATACATAATATGTATTTCGGTATTTGTATAACGAAATTTGATTATATAGCATTTTACCTGTGCCTAAATATAAAAAGGCGCGTCACCTTTATAACGTTTACAGCAAAAAATTATTTGCAAAAAGTTCAAGTGCCTATTACAGTGCCTAATTATTGTACCTATTTTACAATACTTTCTACATACGTTTAGCAGCCTTTAGTTTAAAAAAAAATATTTATTTAGTTTTTGACTTCACCAAGGCGACTACTAATATGAAAATAATAATATCCAGTAATGTCAGCAGCAAGAAAAAGGTTTGACATATTTGTCATTCATAGATATATATCATTTTTTTGCTAACCTAAAATGTTTTATTAAATGACTTGATTTTGATAATTTTTTAATATTTTTTTACGGTAACTTTTATAAATTTATCAAACTAAATCTCGTTAGTATCGTGTACCGTACAACATTTGGATTTTTAATGAGAAGTAATATTTTAATAATGACTCTACGTTAAAGTCGTCAAAATGGAAAATGACCCGAATAACACAGTAAGTATTGAAGGTTTTCGCTTTTGCAGTAATAAGCTTACAATCCAGCACTCAGACGAAGTATAAGTATCAAAAATAAATACAATATATAGTAAATATTTATAATGTGCTTACCTGTGTACGTATTAGACGGCGGGTCGCGAGACTGGACGATGCATGTCGGTGGCGGCGATGCAAGCACTACATCGTCTGCGTGAGTGCCGGCTGCTCTGCGACGCGATAGTCCGCGCGGATGACGGTGCCGCTTTCCCTGTCCATCGCGCTATACTCTCTGCCTGCAGTCCATACTTTTTGTTAGAGTCAGACATTTCTTTACTACTACTAGCATTACAGCAACTAGCAACACAAGTTATAAATTATAATAACTATTATTATAGTATAACATAACAACTTTATTAGTGCTTAACTGTGCAAATTGCGTTTTTTTTTGCGTTTAATTTCTTCTTGCGTTTAATTTAGTTAATTATTTTTAGTATTGTGTGTTAGAACCAATAATTATTTACCAAGCCGTGATTTTAATCTTGTTTCTATAATCACATAATATATATATATATATATATATATATATATATATATATATATATATATATATATATATATATATATATATATATATATATATATATATATATATATATATATATATATATATATATATATATATATATATATATATATATATATATATATATATATATATATATATATATATATATATATATATATATATATATATATATATATATATATATATATATATATATATATATATATATATATATATATATATATATATATATATATATATATATATATATATATATATATATATATATATATATATATATATATATATATATATATATATATAATCACATAAATAGGTAGCAATAAAAAACGTCTTTTAAAATCAGCGATGCTTTGAAAAGGAATCAAATTGAAAAGACATTGCTAAAAATATATATTGATATGGCAAAACGAACGAATAGGCTTTTAAATGGCTTTGCATTGTATAATTTGTTATAACTATATATTTTTGTTCCTAGGGCACTATTTACTACGACTTTACACTCGCGAGAGCAAAGTGATGTATTAATATCGGGCGTGCGTTCTGAAATCTTGCTCTTGTTGATTGAATACGCCTATCTTCGACGCATCGAAGTGACGGATGTGAATGTGCATGAGCTTCTGATGACTGCTGACTATCTTGCTTTCTTGGGAGTTCTACAGCTATGCTGTGAACATTTAAGGACTTCGCTTAATCCAAAAAACTGCCTTGGCATTATGATGTTCTCTAGGTTGGTAGAAGGAATTTTATTACGAATCATTTCTTTATTGATACGATTTGATAAAAATGATATATTTTTATTTATTGTCACACAGGCGAGTATTTTGTTATAAATTGGAAGCTGATTCTAGAAGGTATTTGCTTCGGTACTTCGTAACTGTAGCAACACAAAGCGACGAATTCCTTCATCTCCCTATCGATGAGCTGAATAGTATTATACTTGAAGATGAACTAAATGTTAAAAGCGAGGAAGTCGTGTGGGAAGCTGTTTTACGTTGGGTGAATTATGATCCGGACATACGTTGGCAACATACTGTTAAGTTAATGGGTAGCATTCGTCTGGGATTGCTAGACACACAAGTGAGTGATTGCAACTTGAATTTAGTACCAGATAAAACAGATAACTATTAACATCTCTCTTTCTGTCATTCATTGCAGTTTTTCCTTGAAAATGTAAAGGACCACCCATATGTAACAGGAAATGAAAGATCACGCCCTATAATAATAGAAACTCTTAAGTTTCTTTACGACTTGGAAATGATTGCGCAGAGAGATGGTGAGGTAGCGACGCCAGAGATAGCGCGGCCTAGAGTTCCACATGAGGTAATTATATATTATTTCTTTTTTTTATTATATACTATTTCGTTTATTATTGTCAAGAGTATATAGGTACCTAATATCTTCACTTTTTTGCATATTACAGATTAACATTTAAACATAAATTGCTTTAATTTTTTATATATTTGAATTAATTTATATTTATTTACTTAATACTTAAAATAAGAAAAATATTTTAAAAAATACCTAATACTTTAACTGAAGTAAAAAATCATTTACAAGATTTCCAATTTGTCACATATGGGAAATTGTAAGAACTGTTTACATTACTATAGTACATTTATGCTCTTATAAAAATAACTCTATATGCCTTCTAAAGAGATATATATTTTAAACTTACTTATACATCCCCCATGTATCGCCGTTGAGGCTTAATTAAAATAACTTTCTTAGGATTATTATATTCTAGTGGTGCTGATGTATCTTTGGCTGCATTCACCTATTGCAAATTACATTTAAATGGTGAAAGTCAATTACCACATTATCTTTAACAATAAAATTTAAGCATGAAAATATTTTTTATGTAGGTATTATTTGCAATTGGTGGTTGGAGTGGCGGCTCACCCACAGCTTTTATTGAAACGTATGACACACGAGCCGACCGCTGGATAAAGGTTATAACAGTTCTTTACTTATCCTATACAAAATAATTATTTTAAACGAAATTCTTCATTTAACTAAAATTAAATGAACACAAACGTATTTTCTTACATAGCCATTTTAAATTTATAATTATGTACGTAAACATGTTTAACTGTTAGTTATCTGTGAAACTACTTTGCTTGCTTGTGTTACTCAAATATTTATCTAGTAAGCTGAAATGCAGCTGAACACTTCAATGTCATTAAAACTCCTATTGGTACTTCCCATTTCCCTACAATTTACTGGTAAATATAGTGGAATAATTCTTATGTCATAGAAAAAGCGTTACATTCGTACTTCATTTCATTCAAAATTATTGCATACAATTGCAGTCTAAGGTCTGTCAATGTTATTACTAGTTATTCCGTTGTCCTACTACAGAAAGAAGGAAACCATCGGTGCGTGAGTAACTACATAAATGACTTTTATATCACTTTCCCACGGTAATACAGTTTTAATTTTATAGGACTCAATCTCACCTGATTACTGGGATAAACAGAAACAGAAAGACAGAAACGTTTTAAATTATTTTTTCTTACTTCAGTATATAATTAATAATTATGTTAACATCAAAAACACATTTATTTTGACAGAACTATCAATTTAATTTAAATGTTTAAATATGTAGACCTAGATGATTTACCGTAGTATTAAAATACAATGCTGCAGGAATCCTACAGACGCGTAGTAAAAAAAATATTTGTATCTTTTTTAAGGTAGAAGAAGTAGATCCTGCTGGGCCGCGCGCTTACCATGGCACCGCAGTGCTCGGGAACAGCATCTATGTTATTGGTGGATTTGACGGAATGGATTACTTTAACTCATGCCGTTGCTTCGATGCAGTCACTAAAGTTTGGCGCGAGGTTACATAGACCGCGTTGCTTTGTGAATAAGTAATAAGTTGGATTTGTAATTAGAATGTATTATATCTTATCTTTAGGTAGCACCTATGAATGCGCGTCGATGTTACGTGTCTGTTGCGGTACTAGGCGAGACAATTTATGCTATGGGTGGATATGATGGACATCATCGTCAGAATACCGCTGAACGTTTCAATCACCGCACCAACCAATGGTCTCTTGTTGCGCCGATGAATGCTCAAAGATCTGACGCAAGTGCAGCTGCTTTGGATAGTGTGTACATAATATTAACACTATTTCCTAATTTATGTTTTACCCCTATTGCAATACGAAAGTATATATTCCTAGAAACTATTTATATTAATTTTTAGATAAAATTTACATAACGGGTGGGTTCAATGGGCAAGAATGTATGAATAGTGTTGAAGTCTATGATCCTGACACAAATCAGTGGACAAACTTGGTACCCATGCGCTCTCGCCGCTCTGGCGTTTCCTGCATTGCTTACCACAACAAGGTATTTAGGTATAATACAATTATACTGATACTAACTTTATTTACTGTTAAATTTTATTTCAAAAGTGTTTCAATAAATGTGATACGTTATGTAAGTAACTATTGCAAGTATTAAAAATAAAATGGTTTTATTTTTACATGTTTATTGTGTACATAACAAAATTCTACCCGATTATATTTTAGGGTAATAGTTAATGCTCCACTTTTTAATAATGTTCTCGTTGTGAAAATTCAAGATTTTATTATGTATTAAGTAGTTGATATATATTTTTTAAGAAATATTTGGAGTTACCTTACCTTATTCCTTACCTTACCATTATTATTAGATATACGTAATTGGTGGGTTTAATGGAATTTCAAGAATGTGTAGTGGAGAAGTATTCGACCCAAATACAAATACATGGTCGCCAGTACCGGACATGTATAATCCCCGCAGTAACTTCGCTATAGAAGTAATTGACGACATGATCTTCGCCATCGGAGGTTTCAATGGTGTCACAACGATATATCACGTAGAATGCTATGATGAAAAAACTAATGAATGGTAATTATATAGAAAATGCTTCGGTTTCTTACAAAATTATAAATCGTTATGAAAACCTTCTTAATTCAGCCTTACATTACTTTTATCTTTATGTTACTGCAACAAATAAATTATCTGTCAGGGATCACATAATATTTATTACCTTTATTCAATATTCTTAAATAACAATTTGGAATGTATTCTTTATTAAATAATTTATTCTTTAGGTACGAAGCGACAGACATGAACATCTATAGGTCTGCATTATCAGCATGCGTGATTATGGGACTACCAAACGTGTACGATTATATACACAAACACCGTGAGCGCCTCATGGAAGAAAAACGTCAAAAGATTTTACTATCTGAAACTGCTCGTCACGGACAACATCGAACCGCTTTACCTGATGTAAGAAATATTAAAGAACGAACGGTCAATTTTATTAGATGTTTGCAGGTTTACATTGGACTCAGGGTTACGCTTCTCTATCGTACATAGTATTAAGTTCTCCGCAGGAGATCTCCGAGCCACTCCTGGAAAACGTCTCTAGAAACGCCAATGCTAACAAGTTATAAGATAAACAAACATTTTGGCGATTTATTTATTTATATTTAAGCTTGAAATATTTTATTTATTTACATCACGTTACTCAGTTACGTGTAATATCAGATATTATTATGAGTATTATAAAACAAAATCATATATTGCGATAAATTTGCTGTAAAGGTCGATTAAATCATAACTTTCATGATACCCTGTGAACTTTTCGTTTTTTGCTTTTAAATTAGCTAATTTTAATATATCATAAAATAGTATGCCACACTTTTAAAATAAATTAAACATTTTATTAACTGTCAGTAATTTGTCTATAGATTTTATTTCACTGGTCTCACTTTGTGTTTAAAGCTTTTGATTTTATATTCTTTATTAGATATGATAGATAATATATTATATTATTAGTCATTAACATTTACTCATATTTCCAAATAAGTTTAAATACAATGTAACAAAAATATAAGTTTTTAAATCATAACCTTATATATAACTTTGTCTAATCTGTTCAACAATTTCATTAGCCTAGCACTATCCCTACCTGTTGCCAGAATTTGATTTTAGACTTATTCTACTCCATTTTGCATGGTCTTTAGCATTCTCAGAGGTTAGTCCATGGGCTCTAATGTCTTGCATCACGCTGCCCTGCCTATGCTTCCTGGGGCGTCCAGGAATCTCACTCCAGGAACAGACATGTCAAGTCATCGACTTCCGATATAATTTCTAAGCCGACACAAAACGTGGTGATACCATCTTAGGCGACGCCCCTGGAACTTATCCGCAACATCACGGATCCTAAGACTACCGAGAACGAATGAGTTGCGTATGAGATCAGACTACGTTACGCCCTACATCCACCTAAATATCTTCATCTCCGTGATGTGAAGCTCCTAAGTGTAGAGATAAAGCTGGTCAACATTCAATCATACTCTTATGTATCAGTTCCTTGAGTACCCAAACACAATATCTGTTACTAACAATAAAAGTATCGCGAGCATTGCTAGTTAGTTAAGTTAAACTTCCAAATCAATAAAATTCAATGAAAGTCTAGTGATTAAAACTTATAAATTCTTGCCGTTCATATAGAATGGCGATTATTTGTATTAAATAAGAATTTATTAAAAAACAAAGATCAAAATCAGAAATTTGGTATTCCAAATTTGTAGGTAGGTATATAGCCAAAAATAATACAAACTTATTTGGGTAGTTCATTTTATACACAATGAGTGCAATTAAAAGTACTTATTAAAATTTCGAAACGGCGGGTAGAATTTGTTTTCCCACGGAAATCAATTTGAAATTAACATCAAATACTCACGTTTTCAAATTAAACTTCTACGTCAACGTTAAAGTAAGGTCAACAATGTAACGTTAAGAGATAGACAGGTATAAAAAAATATTTTTATAATTTTAGGTGCACTTAATGGATGACAACGACGACATGTTAGAGCAACTTGGTTTAATGGAGAATCATATTAATAATGACTTGCCAATACCACCGCCGCCACCTCCTCCACCTCAACACATGGAGCATGACAGAAATTAATTATAATCATATATTCAATAATATTAAGGTTGGTACATGTTGTTTTTTTTCTTTTAGGGTTCTTTGCCTCAAGATGAAATGAACTCTTATGAGATTATTATATAGTTATATATGTCTGTCTGTCTGTCTGTCCGTCTGCTAAGACTAGTTTTGTGATCAAGATGAAATTATAATAAAATTTCCAGGTTAGTAGTACTTTGGAAAACTAAACTTTAAACTTCTAAATTAATGTAAGCAATAAACAAAAGTTAAAGTGCTTCGTTATTGCGTATCTATCATCGTTTCTACATACAAATTTTATTTCATACAATGTGTGCATAGTAAATAAGATGATAAATTTAATATTGTATATGCTAATTTGAAGGTTGTATTTTTCGAGGAATAATTAAATAAACCTGCTAAACTAAAGTATGACAATTTAAAGAATGAAGCGCGTAACGGTCAACTTCTGGGAAATGTTTTTATGGTTTTTAAAGTGTTAATCCATAATAATGATAGAAAAATACTTAAAAAAGGAAAATTCTGGGAAAATTCAAAATTTTACTGGGGACAATCTTATCGCTTCTATTTTTTGTTAACCTGTGGAATGAACGGGGTTCTTTCCAAGGACGGTACAATATTACAAGTTGTATCTTTCATTAACTTACTTAAAATATTACCCGAATAGTCACATATTTTACTGGGATGGGTGAAAATGTACAAGAACACGTACATTTTCGTCCATCCCTGCATCCCAATGTCATGTGGATTCTATATACTACCAAGATAATGAAATATGGAGCGCCGTATGTATTGGACTTCTGGTTTCTGTGCTGTAATTTATTCTGAAAGCGGTAGAAGTCCCAGACAATTGGCAACTTTACAATCATCTGTCTGTCTGAAAGCTTGCGTGTAGGAAGCTGAAACAAGCTTTAAACTTCTGCATGATAAATGCATGCAACTCAAAGGTTCCGTTGTTTAAAACATATAAAAAAAATGTGGACTAGGTATATGTGAGAAGTAAAATCTACCAAGCATGTTGAAAAGAGGTGGAGAATAGGAAATTGTATTGAATAGAATATAGAATGACAGGTACTAGCGTTGACATCACAGTAAGTATGTATATGTTTTAAATGGTTTCCGTTTAGAGAAAAAGTGATGAAAGAATGGTATTAAATATATATATGAGAGCTTAGAAGTCTGTGAAGACAATAGTGTATAAGATAATGGCTTTTCCAATATCTTCGACATTATTGTCACATATTTAAGATTTATTGATTTGATTTATTGTATCATTGGGTGGTTTGTTCTCACACACGTTAGGCTTAAAACGTTAGATTTATTTCTAATACAATTGTTTTTAACAGGTAACTACAACAAGTCTACGCTTAGTTACGCCTTGGATTGATTACTTCTTTGAAATATAATAATAATAGATAACTAAATATCATGTGTAATATCAGTGAAATTTTTATATCGTTATATCCATTTTAGAATATCTGGCTTTATTCAAATGTTTTGATAATTCATAATATGAATCATTTAACATGTATATTTAAAAATATTTTTTGATATGTATAAAAATTTTCGTATAGTATATTATATTAATTCGAGCGTGTACAAATTATTGTTTCATTTTATTTCCCCTAATTAAACCACCAAGATGTATGAAATTGCTATAGATATGGAAGTACCTAGCTATTTATAATTATACCTAGCCTACTTATTATTACTGCTTACACACAAACTTCGAAATAAAATAAATTACCTTAGACTAGACTTATAGGATATGATGATATTCAATTATAAGGAACGAACTAAATGGCATTTATTCTTATTATGTATACTTTCATATATCATACACACTATTGCCAATTGGCAATAATAGTATGATGTCTTAAAATTATTAAGTATCTAACTAAGCCAAAATACAGAACTCAATAAATAAATTAATTAATACTACGCAAAAATCGCTAAAATTCTTCCTAAATTTGTGATAGTTTCAGAACTATTCTAGGTGTGACTTTATTCAACCTAATTGCTGGTTCAATGTTTTTTTTATGAAATAAATATTAAGTATGAGTAATAATTGAAAATAAATATGTTTTTCTTTTAATATATTTATTCCATTTCAGCAGACTTAACATTATTATTGAAATTCTTAGTAACAGTCAACATTGGATATATAAAATGTGAATAAAACTTTTTTAAATCTAAATTATAAACTTATATATAGAAATTTGTTTAAATAAGGAAACTAATAAATACTCTTAATGCAATAAGCACGTTTTAGTGAATACACAGTAATAATATATTGTATAGGTAGTTGTTAGGTTAGTCACCATCTGCCACCAAGTCACTATATTATGATAAATTGAACAAATCATTTAGAACATTTTCTGTGCAGTATATGGAATTTATCTTTACTTTGATTGATTTTATGAATATAAAACCTGTATTCTACTTAATATTTTTACATTTTAAATATCATATTTATATTCCGAATTTTCGCATATAACACCCTCACCAATAGTACTTGCTTGAACTATGTTATTAGATTCGTTTGTTAATAATATATGCTGCCAAGCTCGCTCGGTCCAAGCAACTGCAGTAAAACAAGCTCCATTACTTATAAATGCACGTAAGGTCACGGCTCCAATCCCTCTACCTAAGCACTTCCACCCGTCCATCTTTACCGATTTTACAAAACAATCCCAAGCACTAGAATATCGTCCAATTGCGTCACCTTGATATCTTGATTTTACGACATCTATAGGATATAGTATAATCCAAGACAACGTTCCAGCTATTCCACCAGCAGTAAATACTTTCATGACTGACTGATCTCCTCGAGTCATCGCCTCATATGATGTAAAGTAAATAGCAAAAGCTGGACAATCTCTAGCTATTGTTATGGTCAAGCCCCGAAATAAGGCTTTATATCCACCAGTTCTCAAGACATAACGGGCTCCACTCCACGCCCCAGTTGGTATGGCCTCCGTAGGTTTTGCTAACTGCTGTCGTGTTTTTACAAGTTCCACTGGAGCACAGGCAAAACTTTGTAGCATTCCCGCAACGCCCCCGGCAATTGCATGCGTCGACAAAGAATCTGGATTGGGCAACGCTCGTCTTGTATTTCCATAAGCACCAAAAACTATAGCATTTATTCCTGCAATGCCGCCTAAAGGCGCTCCAACTCCACGATATGCCGTTGATAATGTTCCTCCTTTTAAAAGAGCTTTAGCGCATTCTAATGCACTACCTCTACCTGACTGTACATGCACTTTTAAGGTGTCCAGTGGATGACCAGCAATAATTCCAGCACAACCTGAAATTGGTCGTGACATAAATTTACAAAATATGCAGGCAAATTAAAATGCAATGATAACAGGTATAACTTTATATTTTGTAACTTTATAACTTACCACCAATACATCCAGCAATAAAGTCCAATGCCATTATCGTATTGTTAAGTATTAAATACTTATTAATAAAACCGATACCTGTAACCGAACATCAGATATCATTGCGTGCTCTTCCAAATCATTAACTTGCTAAATACACACAAATATAAAAAATAAGAAAATCTTGTTTACTTTAAAATATATGTAGGATAAGAACACGTAAAGGTAATTGACATTTTTCATTTGTGTTATTAAAATTACTACTACACTAAAATATTTTTAAATCGACTGTGGCACATTACATCACAGTATCATTTTAGTCAAATGATCAACTAAAAACAACTTCTCATTTGCGAACTTATTAATAAACTTTTATAAAACGATTTGCTATCATGACCCTTGATAAGCACAGAATGTTGTCTTACCTTCTTATTTTAGTTCAAATCAAGTAATCGTAGTGGGAATTGACGTTGTCACCACTAGATGTTATACCAATAAACATATTGGTGATAATATGTTGGGTGGTTTATCCAGCGAAGTAGCAGCCGAATGGATGCAAAAAATATTATGCGAAGTTGCCCACCGATCGGTCACAGTACGTCTCGCTTGTCCGGGTCCGTCCGATAGAGACCCTTCCACCACTTATCACTATAGGTCAGGTTTATCTCAAGGGGCATATTACTTGAAATATCTGCTATCATAAATAAAATTTTCTCTATGTGAATATGGATATGTGATTATATTTTAAAACACTCTTATATGATATCTATCGTATAAGAGTGTTTTGCCTGTTAGGTATAATTTGTGCGCAGTCATTAAATGCGTTTTAATAATATACAAATATTTTTTAAGAAATAATACATACATTATCTTTTACAATATGTATTTAAGAACGTCGCAACAAACAAATTTCAAATATTATATAAGAAGCTACAAGTTAAAAACTTTCATATCTCAAAAAAATATTTTGCTCCCTTCCTCTCAAACACCAAAACTTCCATTACACGAAATACTCAGCGAGTCCCTAAGCAAGCAAGCCGTTTGGGTACATATTATCCTCCGAACTCGAAAAATTAAATGGGACCCTGTATCTTGAAGATAGCTACTTATGTTTTATTTTCCAACGTTACGAATATCTGAAACTTAACTATAGATAAGAATCGCATCAGGATGCCCCCGGTTCGTTTCCAATGTCGACCTATATAGAGACTACTACGAACTAGAATCGACTTAAGACACTACGAAAGCCTATTTAGGCGCTACTTTGTGCCTGCAGCTACTTACGCGAACCCCTTTGTCATGAAGGCCAGTGATATACCTTATATCATACGCGCGCTTGTCATTCTATTAGACCCAAACCCAGGTAATCCCATTACAGTTCCTAGCGCCCCTACTCGTAGGTAGCAAACTCAAAACGATACTTACATGGTCGTCGGCGGATACGATGATGACGGCCAGCAAATTTGTCGACGTTACCGGACGTTGACGTTGCCGGGTTTAGCGATTAGAGACAATTAGGTTGTCTTAGATTAGTTAAGAAAAGATTATTTAGAAAATAAAACAACACCCAGCCCGCTCGTCGGCCGCAATCCGAAGTTAGCATCCTGCATATCCCGCGCCCTTGTCGCTGACAGCTTCTCTTAAGCAGATACGTTTGTACTTGCTTCTCAGACCACCTTCCAACTCCACTATAAATAGTTGAAGAATACCTCAGTAAAGTGAACAGAGTAAAAATTGGGGTTTACTATGCAGGAGTTCTTAAACTTAGTAACACTAAACCAAAGTTAATAGCCCCCGTCACGCAGTTTTTACTTTATATTAATGATTTATTGAAGACCTGAGGATCGTTGTGGAGCAGAGGAGTAGCGTCTGTCTGTAAACGCGACGGTTTGTGGGTTTGATTCCCACTAGGGGAAGATGGATTTTTCTATTTCCATTTTCTTCGCTCTGGAAAGTTGCGGCGTTGAGCTCCGCCACCCAACAGGGAATGCCTTGAAAACGGCGAAAAGCGGGGACGGAGAAAGTAGAGGCTAAGCAACGGAGTGTTTTAACCCTAGGTACTAGGTATAATTAAAAATTTTCTTACTTTTTGAGACTGTGTTCTTTCTTTAGTAGAATATCTACTACCAAATATATTGATATCATTTGTAGATCAACCACTATTTTGGAACCCACCTACCAATTTTGTGACTTCTAAAATTAACAAGCTTATCTCAATGTACACAATTCTAAGAAAAATAAAAAACAATTAATTTAAATTTATATCATCTTAGCGCATTAAATATCATATTTTTTAATAATTGGAATTTTCTATTTAGTCAAATATATCTACTGGAAAGTTATCTATATTTTTAACTTATGTGCAGATTTTATTTTAAGTGCCTGTATAATTTAACTAACAAATAAAACGTTATATTATTTTTTTTTTCAAAATAGAAAATAGAATAAAAGCGGGGACAGAGAAAGCAGGAACTAAGCAACGGAGTGTCTTAACACTAGGTTCCCACGGTCCCTGCAGTTCCCTCTGCCTACCCTGCCATGTGCGGGATAAAGCGTGAAGCTATAAAAAAAGAAAATAGATTTATCTACAACTTAAATAATGGTGTTTATTTAATTAATTATTATTTATTTTTTTATAATATTATAAAAGTTCTTTATTTTAATCATTCTTATAGAAAGCTATTCAATAAATAAATTAGAATAAACATAATGATTATTTTTAAATTGTTTAAGTTTCTCCCAGTCTTCAATGCTCACAGGTGAGGCTGTTGCTTTATTAAAAGCAATCCTGTTCACACAGGCCCATACTGTTAAAAAGACTACTGTTAAGAAGAATTTTTACTGACTCACTAAACTGCTTAATGACTATGAATGATAATCTGTTTCAAAATAAATTAAGATCTTCAATTGTTTTCAAAATTCGTTATTAATTAAACTAATGTCATCTCAAGGGTTTGGAAATTGATCTGGTATGGATCCCATTTTTGCGCTAAATTAACTGGTGCAGTACCTTGTAGTGTAGTACCTTGGAACATTTAATTAATTTTGGTCACGATCTGTTTGTCTCTTTCAAGAACTCATTTAGATTAGTCTTAGGCCAAACGCTGGAAATCGTTTGACGATTTCCAGCGATTTGACCTAATATCCCAAAGCGTCCTTGGTTTTACTCTAAAAAATTACAGAACGGAAAGTTATATCTAAAATTTGTCGTTTACGCCTTGGACATGCAAGTACACCTGTCCATCTGGCCAAGATCAGGGCCAGGGACCATTCACTGTGTGAATGTGGCCTAGACGAAGTTTCCCCTACCCATATGCTTTTCTCCTGCCCCAAATTAGCTCGTCCCATTTATGATGTCCTTTTTCTAAAAGTTCCTCGCACCCTTAATGTTCAATGTTTGTTAATGTTTGTGTTTAATTCTCTGTGTAAATTTATGTGTAAATATAATAAATAAACTAAAATTAAAGTATAAGCTAACATCCAATGTAAATGTATTGTTTATTACTAACCCCTTATTGTTTTACTTTAACCATTCAACGTATTTATTGTCTGTATATATTGTAGGTATCTGTGATTTTGTTATAGATGCAGGATTTAAACTAGATCTCTTTTAAACGTGCATTCTTCAACTATGTAATGATATCTCTTGTTTACCGTACATTCTCCTTTATGTGTTCTCCATTCAACGGGACATCGGCGAAGTGAATTGTGCCCAACTGGCACGCTCAACACGCCATAATTAAAGAGAAGAAGAGGATAGACGTGCAACTCTTGATATTTTTTATTAAAAAACTTTTAGACCCCGTCCTGTTTGACTTGAATTGTTCTAAGGATTCGTAAAAAATTGTACTCATATCACCTAATGGGTTTAGATGTCACTCTCATGTGAATTCCAGGTCACTCTGGAATTAGTGGGAACAAATCTGCAGACTCTTGTGCCAACTTGTGTTGTGATTAACTACCCAGTGTGGTACTCTCAGTGGCGTAGCTATGGTATTTGGGGCCCGTGGCAGATTGGCTATTGGTGCCTCCAAAAGATGAAAAGCCCGGAAAAATAAAATCAAATTTGACTCGCGGGCCCCTTCTAAATTTATTTTTGCTTTACGGGCCCAAAAAATTAAAAAATATGCTCTTTTAATACAATTTTACATATATTTAAAATGCTTGGCGGGCCATAAAAAAATGCTTCGAGGGCCATTGAGGCCATTGAAAAAATTGTTCACTCCTGGATTAAATTGTACATTATTGTCAATTTTTGTAATTCAATATTTTTTTCACAAAAAGAGTTGTTCTAAACTAAAACACATTTACAAATGAATATCTTAAAGGGAATCGTAAGATTTTAGCAAATATACGGACGTTTGTGAAATAATGTTTGTATATAGTCAGAGTTTAATTTTTTTATTGACTCAAATTATTTAATCCTTCCTAGTCGGCATATCCCTGCACAATCGGCACGATTTTATGACTTTGCGAGTTCTTACGTCGTAAAAGTGTTAGGAACACTTAGAGAAGGGGTGACTGTAGAAGTGTTTTGAGAATGAAAGGCTTGAATATTGTAAATGTTAAAATTCGTGACTCCTACTTTTTTAATGTTGATATTATTTAACAACATTGTTAGTACAAAAGTTTTAAATTAGGTTTTATTTTTATGTTATTTACTTTAGATTACAGTTTTGATTTTTCTTTTAACATTTCATTATTTATAATTCAAAAAAATTAAACCCCCTTGCTTGTGGTGCCCCAGGGCGACCACTTTCGCCACTCCCTAGCTACGCCACGGGGTACTCTTGATCACTTTTAAAACTATGCCCAGGATCTGCTCGCCCTGGCAGATATTCATCTTTATAAGACCTAAAATAATAATTGGAATTATTCAAAATTAGTTAAATGTAAGTACTATGCCCTAATCCAACCTAACATTCCAAAGCGACCGTGGTTTTTTTCTCAAAAGCATATTGATCGGAAGATTATATCAACAATATGCCGCTTACGCCTTGGATATGCGCGTACGCCTGTACATTTGGCTAAGATCAGGGTCAGAGACAATTCGCTGTATGAATATGGCCTTGACGATGGCTCTCCTTCTCACATCCTTTTCTCTTGTCCTAAGTCAACACGCCCCTTGTATGATATTCTTCCCAACAAAGATCCTCACACTCTTAATGTGTGTTAATGTTTGTGTTTAGTCCTCTTTGTAAATACATTAAGTATAATAATATTAGATTGTAAAGTAACATCCGTGTAAAATGATATTTAATACTAACTATATATATTATGTGTAAATTCTTATATGTTAAATTTGTTTGAGGTGAAGAAATTTTCATTGGATCTCTTTTTTACATGCATTCTATTATTGCGTAAAGTTTGTTTTTTTTCTCACCATATATTCTCCTTCGTTAATTCTCCATACGACATGACATTGGCGAAGTGAAATGTACTCAACTGGCACGCCTGAAACGCCATTATCGTAGAACAGAACAAAACAGAATTTTTGATAATGTAGATGATAGCGCAATGGATCTGTAGGAGTCCGGATGAGAAGGACATATTCCAGGTTTAAGAATAGGGATAACAAACTGGGATTTCCATGAACTGGGGATGTTGCCTGACTAAAATATTTTATAAATTAAATTCAAAAAGTAAAGTTTACATTTTTATTCAATTTTATTATTTAATTAATAGAGGATACCGTCTTCGCCTGGACTAGTGTTTTTCTAATCCATTAAGACGTTTTTAAGTTCTTCCAAAAAAAAATTCCTCTGATGACTCAATCGGCAACTCAAAGGACAAATCAAAAGACAGAACAAAAAGAGGAGTTACACCTCTATGATGTTAACCATGTGTCAACACCACAAATGACACTTGACAGAATATGTTTACAGAAGACTTATCATAGTGTTTTGAAGGTTTCTTCACAAGTTTAAAGTGCAAAATAGTATTTTTAATAAAGATTAACTAAATATCTATTGATATACTATAAAATATGAACTCAAAGAATGGGATTTATAAAGAAAAAAATTATTTAAAAGATTTAGCACATATTCATACATATATAGGCCCTTATTTCATATCTTGCATCTGCTTTAATTTTTAATACCTTATTTGATCTAAAATTATAAATATGGCAAACGAGGGAAACGGAAAGAGTAATTCGTCTATTGATTTAGAAAGTGAGATACCTTTTACTGCAATTGTTGATATTAATCAAGCTAAAATATTGCTAGACAATACAGATAATGTCCAAAATAAACCCGCCGTAGATTTTGATGTTAAATTAATTTGTCGGATTTGTTTGTCGACCAAAAATAATATGATTTCATTTATGTCTAGAAGTAGACATTGTGTAGTGGCAGATATGTTTGAAGCTGTTACATGTATTAAAGTAAGTTATTCTAAGATAGATATTATATAAAACATCTTTGATAATATTGCTAATTATCATACATATAATTTTCTTAGGTTCATCCAGAGGACAATCTTCCATTACAAATATGTGTAACATGTCACAACAATATAATTAATTGCTATGAATTTAAAACAAAATGCTGCAAGAGTGATAATATTCTCAGAAAAATATTAAATTCAAATTGCAGGTACATTTTATAATTCTTGAATAAAATCATCATTTAAAAAAATAATTAATGTCTTTAATGAATAAAATTGTTCAAATTATGCCTGTTTAACCAGATGTTTTGACAAGAAAGAAATAGGAATACAAACAATAATTACAGATAAGGAAAGTCAAGACAAAATATTTAATATAAATAAAGAAGAAAACAATTCTGTTAATAAAAAAGATAACTTCAATGATGACCCTAATCAGAAAGTAGATAGAATTGATGATCAAGAAGGTAACTTGATTAATTACAGTATATGTAATTTAAGGCATAAGAGACTATAATAACATTTACCCTCTAATTATGTGATTACCTAATTACAGAACTTTTAATCAAAACAAGTGAAAGTAAATTTACAGAAATTGAATACTTAGAGGATGAATTATTTTTTGTCACCTATATTGATAATGAACCTACACAAGATAACAATAAAAGGTAGATCTCATTTACCATGTTTATGAACATAAAATAATTAAATGTTACAATAGTAAAATGTTGTAATTAATAAAATCTAACCAACATTTCATATTAATTTCAGAAGACCAATATCAACACAAAACACAACACAGAAGGAAGGTAATATTTTACTAAAATTAGTAGCTAAACAAAGTTTATTATCATTTTAAACTGTCTGGTCTTGTTTACAGATTTAGAACTTCTCAAACCAAGAATAATACAAAATAACAAAGTAAAAAGATATCTCACATGCGAACTGTGTTCTAAGGTAAAAATTATTATATAATATATATGTAACAAAAACCATAGTTAAACCATAATTTAAAAACTTTAAGTTAAATATATTTATATAACTTATTAATGTAGGTAGTTTTTAAATATTAGTTCTCTAAATTTATGTTATGTACTTATGTGTTACTTCACTCCGATGCTTAGTCCCTACTTTTAATACTTTTTACTTTAACTTGAAATAAAGTACCATTCACATGATTATTCATTACTTCTTTGAATGTAATATCTCAATGTCTTGTTGTATCAATGTATTGTATGTAATGTATTTTATATTCCAGAAATTTATTAAATCGAAGACTCTAAGAGCCCACTTAAAGCAATGTCGTAGTGATAACAGTTCAAATAAGAAACCATACAGTTGTGGACATTGTAAAGAATCATTCATCTGTGAAAGTGACCTTCAAATACATTCTGCTTTACATAATAAGAGCAACAAGTGGACTTGTAATAAATGTGACAAAGAGTTTACAGGTATGTGCAATCTTCACATGTTATAATTCTTAAACTAAATATTTTAAATAGCATTATGTTTAAAAAAATTAACATTTTGTTGCCTATAATCTGCAAGTTAACATCTTTAGACTTTTTAGATACTTTTTAGATTTTTTACCATAAATGGAAGTACATATTAATTTGAAAAATTGTAAGTATCATAAGTGTTAATGCATAGAGTGTAGTTAGGCCTGTACACCTGCTCAAAAACCTTATAATTTGTTGCTACCATTTTACAAATTAATATTACAATGAAAATTTAGCTTTTCTAAAGGTGTGGTTTTTATCACATAAATTAAATACATAAGAAAATTGAAGTAATTCAAAGCAAGTGTACAATATTACGGTAGAGCGCAACAGGTTCCGCCGCCACATCCGGCGGCACATGGAGTGGAAGCGTTACGCTTGCGAGAGCTGCGGCAAGACGTTTGCGGAGCAGTGTGCGCTGCGGCGCCACGTGCGCGTGCACACCGGCGAGGAGCGCGAGAAGAAGTACTGCTGCCAGCTGTGCGACAAGAGGTAGGTCCTACGATGGATATGTGGAAGAAGTTTGTTTAATAATCACTTTATTTAGATGTGGGACCAATTTTAAACATGAAATCCACTTGTGTCTATCACAAAGAGCAATCTTAAAAATATAAAAAAAATCACCAAGAACATATTTATTATGCGCTTTAGTTAGATAAACTTTCTTTTCTTAGCTATGACTAAATTTCTATAAAAATAATACGTAAGCAATTGAGAGATATACCGTTGTGTCGCTCCGTGTGAGGCTCAGCGTCTACGTGTCAACTCGGTGAGAATAGATTATTTAATTTCCGTTTCCAAGTGCGTTTGCGGGCCCGCAGGTTCAGCGACAGCAACCAGCTGGCGGCGCACACGGCGCGGCACACGGGCGCGCGGCCCTGCGTCTGCGACGTGTGCGACAAGCGCTTCCCGTCGCGGCGCCTGCTCGCCTCGCACCGCCGCGTGCACTCCGACCTCAAGCAGTACGCCTGCGTCTACTGCGACCGACGGTTACACATCACGAACATAAATTATATATTATATTAATATTTATACAGGGTGTGGATGTTACCCCAACCTTAATTTAAAGTATAGTATTAACTAGCGTTTAGAAGCTTGGTAAAATTATAAAATAAGTAATATTTTCAAAAAAAAAAATCAAACAAAATAAATAATTAAATTATTGTTCCAACATGTACCCCATTTGTCACGTGTGATGCAAGCCTGCACTATTCTGTCAGAGCGGGAAAGAGATATATCTTTCTCATGCGGTTTTTTTTTAATGATAGGTAACAGATTGACGGCGTTTTATAGTATCCTTGTAGTACGAGATCTATGCATCATTCATATTTAACGATAACTACCTCACTTACACAGCACGCATTAATATCGTAAAATGATCCTGTACCCAAAAATATTAATAATTCTTAACTACGTTTTTGTATATAGCCTTGAAATATTTTATCCAATAGGTAGTAGTTATGACAAAGGCCGCCTTGTCACATATGTAATCAATCACTCTTAATAGTCAGTTACAAGTTGTTTGCAGCCCCATTGTACAATTAAAAACTATAACGTTTATTTCTAAGTTTCCAAGCAGTATAAAATATTAAGAACAAGATGACTTCTGCCTTGAACTGTACCATATAGTTCCAAAATTTATTATAATATGTTGACAGATTCCGCCACGAGTCGACGCGAAATACCCATCATAGAACACACACAGGGGAAAAACCATATATTTGCTCTGTATGTGGCAAAACTTTTATACAGAACTCCAACTTGAAGCTGCACATGAGAACCCATACAGGTATTAACTATGTCTCAACAAATTTTATTTGATACAATTTATTATATTTGTATTTATTATGCCTTAATCAATATTATTTAATTAAAATAAGATTATTATTAATATTTTTATCTATTTATTTATTTATATTTTTTTATCATACTTTATTGCACAAGTAAGTAAAAACAAAAGGCGTTACAATACAAATCTAGACTCACAAAGATATCACTGTGCAATGGCGGCCTTATCACTAAAAGCGATTTCTTACATTTTTATCTCGGGTAAATAATTTATTTTTTCACTCATAATACAAAGCGACAATAAATCCCATCAGAAAACACAGTATCTTGAAACTCAGTCAAGATGATACCAATTGTTCTAATATTTTAAGGAGAAAAGCCGTATAAGTGTGACATTTGTGAACGCAAATTCACGTCAGGCTCGTCGCTGACGTGCCATCGCCGCACACACACTGGCGAAAAGCCTTACAGCTGTCCTGTATGTGGGAAGAGGTAAAAAATTTCTGATGAATAAATGTATATACATTTACTATGATTACTTATATATTTTTTATATTATCCAAATTTTTACATATGTCGAAGTGGAAAACTTACTTAAAAACAAAAAATATTAATGACATCAATAACCTTTCGTTACATCCTGACATCTAAGAATAGCCGCTCACTATTAAACAAATCTAGCAGGACAACGAAGACATGAAGTCGTTGGTATTTTATTATTTTTTTGATGTAATATTTTGTCGACATAGCTAAAATACAGAGACCATTGTCGCTTCTATCGCTTTTGCCATCAATCATGAGGCTCTTTATTTTTCCTAATACAAATTAAAATATAATTGTGACTAAAGTTACTATCGTAACAAATATTTTACAAATAATGTAGCTGAATCTACTTTTCTAATCAATTTATAATTAATATTACGTATGTGAAATACCAAATCTTAAAAAATATTATCTACTCAAACTATCAAATTATATATTTGACAATTGAGTCAAGATGAATTATTTCACCTGTCGACATAAAGCAATATTGAGGTCTTGATCTCGCGACTTTACCATTGTATATGAACATTGAACAATATCTTTCAGAATTTTGAATAATTGGCCAACTAGTTTAATCTACTAAGATATTGTGTCAACAAAAAAGTTATGAATGTCTTTTATCGATGAGTGATAGCATAACCTTAGATTAAGATTTTTTAATCACATTATAGACGTGATATTTATTACAATACTTATATATATTTACTGCATGTAATGTAACCAATAACAAATATACTTGGTATGCAAGGTTTGCGCGCACAGACATCCGCACGCACCTGCGGCAGCACAGCGGCGAGCGCCCCTTCCCCTGCTGCGCCTGCCCCAAGGCCTTCATTAACGCTGCCCGCCTGCGCGACCACTACCTTATACACACCGGTAACACAAACAGATATATAATCAGCTGATATTGAACAAACTACTTTATACTAAATAAATAAAAAACATTTGTTTACTTTTTCAGGGGAGAAACCTTATGAATGTGCTATTTGCTCAGATAAATTTAAAAGGAAAAACGACTTGGCTAAACATGTCAAAACTCACGACAAAATTCAAAAATCAAAATGTACAATCAAAAATAAAGAACTTTTAATCGTGCAACAAGTACCATTGGTAGTGGACGATAGTATTATGTTCGCAGATAATGATACAAGTAATGTTATATCGGATGCGACAAGAGGAGCAAGTTTCAGTTCTGAAGGTGAAAACAAAGATATTCTAGTAACCGAGGAAATCCCTTTGGAAGTATCTGGAGAGTTAATTTTACAAGAAGATAGTAATATTAAGACTGAACTCGTTGTTCTAGACAATGTGCAAAATACCATAAATTTCGAAGCAAATGAATCTTTAAGTGGCAATGAAACTGATAATGTAAAATTAGTGACAGCAAAGGAAAACGGTGAAAACGTATCTTCATCTTCGGTATTAGAAAGTACAACTATGAAATTGTATCAGTTAGATCAAAGTTTGGTACAAATCCACACATCTGGAGGTCAACTTACTATTAGAAAAATTACTAGTAAAATGACTGCAAATTTTTAATGATGTAATTGGAATTCTATACATTTGATGTTTTACTTAATATTACTTATTTATAATAACCACCACAATTTCATCCAGAAAAGAGTAACAAAGGTAATATATTATACCTATTGAAAAAGAATTGCTATTTTTGAATGTAAAAAAGTTAGTAATTTTTTGAGAATTGTGAACATTGAAAGGTCACTTAATATCTATTAGTTTTCATTTGTTTGTTACTATTATCTAAGCTAAGAAACTGTAATTTAAATTCAAATTCATTAAATTATTATAAATTAAGTTGCAATTAAAAACGGTGATGTTAATAAATAAAAATATGTCAGTTATGAGGTTTTTTTTTTATATTTTAGCTTTACGCAGTATTCCGGACGTAAACGAAAGTCCATTGCCGCTTTCTGCCTTTCAAGGCTTTTCTTGTTGAGTGGCGTATTAAGTAACAATAGTGCTATAATTACTTTCTTTGTGCAACGTAAGCCTAAGTTAGAAACTTTAAGTATTAAAAATATATTCACATTTCATATAATTCATTTAGTGAGCCTGAATAAAAACGACATGTTCACACAGAATACTATAAATTGAAAATGATTATAAAATACTATTTTAAAGAAATTTCACTTTTGAAATCATGTCAACTTAATTGATAAATACACAGTTTATTATAGTTATTGATAAATACACGTTTTATGAAATTGTAATTAATATGTATTATATGAATTAATTTTTTTAAAAAATACTTATGATGATTTAGAAGGAGTTGTGAATCCTTTGAATTATGTGAATAAAAAAGAAATACATTTCTCGAGCGTACGTGAAAGCATTGATAATTTAACTTGCGTTCGATGTTCCCTCCCTGGAATAAATCTCGAAGTTAAGTAGTAAGTTATAGTTGCGAGTTTTACTTCATTTTAACCAACGGAAGTTACAACATGTCTTATTTATTCATCATTTGGAGAGAACAGCCATTTGACTTCAGAAAAGCTCGACGTACTTAACAAATAATATTTCATATAATAACTTTATTCTGCTTTATAAAGCTCACGTCCGCTCTCATATGAAATATTGCTCCTATTTATGGGTAGGCGCCAATACAGTATAGCCATAGGGCAGTTCAAATCGTCAATAATCCCAAACGGCCTACTACGGCCTAAATAGTTAAGTATACGGTGAGACATCTCTTTCGGTATCTACGAGCTGAACAATGGGGAATTTTCGTAGAGATTATTTGAGCTTTGCTTTTTAACACTGGGAAATGCAGTTTATGCAGACCGTTCATCCGCACAAATTTGTACGGACGAACGGTACTGTGGGACCCCCCTGTAAATAAAACCGATGCTACCCACTAAAACCCAGCGGAGACCTCTCCACCTAGTTGGAGGATCGCTCGCGCATGCTACTGCGACGACTGAGTGGAAGGCCCTACTGCGGGCCTTCCGACTTACCCTACTTGCTACTGAGACTGTCGTCGCAGTAGCAAGTAGGGAAATCGTGTAAAAACAAGTAAGTAGGAAAATCGTGCGATCATCTCGATGCTTCTTTTCGTAATGCATAATTATCCTTTTTTCTGGTTACAACAAAGCAATGGAATGACTTTTTCTGAATCCTCCTCCTTAAGGTGTTCTCTAAACGTTATTATTGAGAGTTTTCATAAATCTTACGTACAGATATCTCCAATATCGAAGATAGCAACGCTTCCATATTCTTTGAGGTTGTACGGCCGTAGGATAAGTGGTCCATTTAACAACAAGCAGCTCTTTTGTCTCGTTTTAATATTTAAAAAATATCACAAAGCGGATATTGGACCACTCACTATTTGAATTTGGTAGTAAATAATTTGAATTTGATAGCATAACCATTTTGGATATATCATATAGAATTCTGAACAGCCAGTATATATATCACCAGACCACATTAATACCTTTTTAGGGATATATTGAAAGTATCATCAAATATCGGTCTCAAAAGTTCCGGTAAAACTCATCTTTACTGGAACTTTTGAGAACGATATTATTAGCAGACAGTATTAAAATGAAAATACTAATTTGAGTTTAACTTTTTCTAGTTAAATTAATTTAAAAAAGACTATTCACTAATTACTTTTCCATGTAATTCCTGTCACTGCTGCAAATATCCTTTAAAAAATAATAAAGTAACTAGACATTTACTATAAGCCAAATATTCACTTATCATCATAAGTTTAAATGTAGTCATGGCATACATCAGTGACACTCATTAAATAAGTTTCATTGCTTTATCATTAACAGTTTATGCTTTATTTTGATCCATGCAAGCCACTTATGATAAATCATTTTATATGTAGATAAAAAAACGTTAAATAAAACCAGTTTTAATATATTTTTAATAAATATATCTTTAATTCATTTAAATCATAACTAATGTACTCAATTGATGCTATTTATGTTAAAACCATGATGATTTCTTTGAAAGTTCATATTTCTTCATATTTACAAGAATAGATTCATATATTTCTTTTGCATTTCTGTTTTGTCCATAATAATCTACAAACTCACCATCTGGATCTACTAAATAAATAATAATTGTATGATCCACCTGAAATACATTTAAATATTATATAAGCATCCACATTTTAGAATATAATTTTAAAAAATATTATTATTTTAAAACTAATTGTAGTCTCCACTTACAATATAATCATCATCTACATCTTGTGGACCAGCACTAAAATATACTCTATATGACTTGCAAGCTTGCTGAACTTGGTCTTTTGTTCCTGTTAATCCTAGCAGCCTAGGTGTAAATTCTTTGCAGTACCTTTTGGAGAGAGCAAAAAATTAATGGTTAAGTACTTTTATGATCAGTTATAGAGCATGTATGAAGAGGTTAACGACAGTGGACGAGGCGAAAGAGGTATGCAGGGACAGGCGCTCCGTTCTCTCTGACTACTCCGCTAGGGATAGAGTGTGTATGTATGATCAGTTATATGCATTTAACAAAAAGTCTACTTACTTTCCAACAATTTCTGGGGTATCCCTCTGTGGATCTACTGAAATGAATATAGGCTGTAGTGGTGGTGATGTTGGTATGCTATCTGAAATAAGAAATATTACAATGATAATTAACATAAACATAAACATTATGAGATGAAAAAGAAACTGTAATGAATTAATATTAAAATACTATTGGTAATGAATTTTTATTAGTAATTACCATGCTTATCAACTACCTCAGCCAATTTCTCCAGTTCATCTGGGCATATATCAGGGCAGTGTGTAAATCCAAAATAAATTAATAACCATTTCCCAAGGAAATCTGAACTCTTAACTGTTTTTCCCTGTAATTTGTAAAAATTAGATATGTTTCAACTTGTATTAAAGGTACAAAAAATTTAAATACAAAGAACCATTCCAAAGTGTAATTACTTTCTTTCTATATATTACCTGTGAATCTACGAGCTCAAAAGTTCCTCCTATTTTAGCTTTACCTAACTGTCTTTTTCTTTCACGATCTAACGCATCTTGTTTTTCTTTCCGAACATACAGCATAAAAGCAGTTAATCCTCCTCCGACTATAGCTGTTACAGTCATAGATTTCTATGTGATTGGACCAAAAGATTTTTTAGGTTTCAATTTAGGCGGTTGGGCACATTGTTTTACTGAAGAAGTGGATAAGAACCGTGAACTAAGTCGAACAGCACCCCTTACAATATTATTCATTTTGTAAAAAATGCTTTATTTTAACTTATCATTAAATTTATTTATCAGCTTAAATCTACAAATAAAGATTTAATCGGCTTAACATAAGATCATCAACACAGAACACATTCACATAAGTGATGATCACGAAGCTAGCTAAGAAATATGATAATAATTTGACTAATGACTTTGACAATTGGCATTAGTCAATTGATATTTGACCAAAACAAATCACAATTCTTGGATATTTTTGTAATTTATTTCTTAAACAAATTCTTAGTTTCATTCGATCAAGAAGTAGTTTTTCAAAAGATTAATTACTCAAAATATATTTTCATACGCTTATATAGCAAATTAATTATTTTCTATTCAATTGAAATGTATATTTTTCTTTAAAAACATTTTACCATCGAGGAATAAGGATTAATTTCACTATTTATAATGTCAACTTTTTGGAATGTTGATCATACAACATGTATTAAATTAACATAGCACATTTTGATATTTGACAAATGACAATTATAGTCAGTTGACAGCGCCATTGTCAAAGTCAGAATTTTAAATACATTATATTTTTTCTTGGTATAAAATTAAATCCAAAATCATCACGATTTTGTGTTTAGCAATAGTGATACTTGTAAAAGAAAAGCACTTCAGCATATAATAATGGCTCCGAAAGCCGGTGGTGATTCTGCTAAAGTGAATTCATCTGTATATAAAGATAAAAGTAAACCTACCGACATTCGTCTCAGTAACATAAATGCCGCTAAAGGTAAATAATGTTTTAAATAACTAATTCTATTTAAGACAGTTAATGTATTAATACTTTTAATAACACTTATAATATAATTCGGTTGTAATATTACGAGAGTAACTTATGATTTGTTTACAATAATGTACCACACTTAATGAGTCACAAGATCACCTGTTACTATTTAATATGAATATCCTAAAAGATACGAAAATTTGACTGAACAATTTTGCATATATTACTCTATTTATGTAAAAATTTACTCATAAGTTAAGTTTTGATGTATATATTCAATATTTTATTCATATTTAATAAATATAGAATTTATGTTGCAATTAACAATAAAAAATGGTTTACAGCCGTTTCTGATGCTATACGTACGAGCTTGGGCCCTCGCGGGATGGATAAAATGGTGAAAACAATTTTTCTTACAATTATTTACATTATTTATGATTTTTTAAAGGTTATAATATTTTTTTAATTATTTAGATCCAAGCAGCAAATGGTGAGGTGACAATTACAAATGATGGAGCTACAATTCTAAAACAAATAAGTGTAATACATCCAGCTGCTAAAATGGTAAATACAATTAAATAAAATTATCCCTTGTTTGATAAATATATAGTTAGTATTATATAAGAATAAAATGATTTGGAAAATTTTCTAATCTTCTTAATTATTTCATATATGTCAGTTTTTTTTAGGTTTTAAACCAATTTTTATATGTATGTTTGTAATAATAAACATTTTTTCTCTAGTTAGTAGAGTTGTCAAAGGCCCAAGATATAGAAGCTGGTGATGGTACAACTTCGGTTGTTGTTATTGCTGGCGCTTTACTTGATGCAGCTGAAAAATTACTGCAAAAAGGGATTCATCCTACTGTTATTTCTGATGGATTCCAAAAAGCTCTACAAATGGCACTACAGGTATGAGTTAAAAATAATATTTAACTATTGCTCCCTGATTACAATTGAATATTTATATAGTAATCATATCATGTTTAATCTAGGTAGTTGAAGGCATGTCAACACCAGTAGACTTAACAAATGAAGATGCACTTTTAAAAGCAGCTGCTACATCATTAAACTCCAAAGTTGTGTCTCAGCATTCAACAATCTTGGCACCAATAGCAGTGCAAGCTATTCGTGCAGGTATTCATGTCTTTATTAATTATAATATAGTTTTTAACAATCTAAATCCTTTGATTTATGTAGAATTTTTTATATTTCATTCATGCAACATTCACATTTTTTTCTGTATTTATTAGTTATGGAGCCTATAGTGGGTGGAGTAGGGGCGCGTGTGGACTTAAGAGATGTGAAAGTGATCGAGCGTATTGGAGGCACAGTAGAAGACACAGAACTTGTGAATGGACTAGTGATTCCACACCGTGCATCAAATGTAAATGGACCCCATAGGGTAGAGAAAGCTAAAGTTGGCCTCATACAATTTTGTATCTCCCCACCAAAAACTGATGTAAGTTTTTCAATATTGTAATGATAATATCCTATTCCTAACCTTATATTTATTAGAATATTAAGTTAATGGAATAAATTATAAGAAATAGAGCAATAGTATAAAACATAAAATTAATTCTATTGAGCATAGTTAATATTTTGTGATATATATATACCATCTATATCCATTGAAAAAACAACATGAAATATAATTAAGTGCATATAGGCTTATATGCAATTTTTTTGTACAAACCTTATACTAAGTAATAATAGAAAATAATCAGGATACAAAATATGGTGTACTCTAACCAGTACACTGAACACATATGGCTGAACTAGTAAAGTACAAAAATGATTACTGTCAATAGAGGGTTTTAGCAGGTGAGGCATGGAGTGTCTATTGAATATATTTTATATATAGTATATTTAAAAAAGGGAACTTCTGGCCTAACTACCATATAATTTATGTATTCTATGGTGTGCATGGCCCACAATGTACTTTTTTTTGTAGATGGACCACAATGTTATTGTATCAGATTATGCTGCAATGGATCGTGTTTTAAAAGAAGAGCGTCAATATATATTGAACATTGTGAAACAAATTAAAAAAGCTGGCTGCAATGTATTATTAGTACAGAAGTCTATTTTGAGGTAAGTTGAAGAAGTTAGATGTGATACATTACAGAAGCAGGAGAGAGTTCAGACAATGCCTTTATAACTATTTTAACTTAAAGAAGTACATAGTTTAAATGTTTGTAAGTTGCAAGGTGCTACATGGAGGTTTAATGAAAGGAAAAATCTTAAAATTATATAATTATTACTTAAACAATACTGACTAGTGATGTGCTAGATATCCTTATCCATTATTTTACCTTATTAATTTTCAATACACTGTCGTAACGCAGAAATGTACTGTGTGCCGGTAAACACGTCGATTTGTGGATTCTATTCCCACTCAGTGAAGGTGGATTTTTCATTTCCATTTTCTTCGCTTTGGCAAATAGGCAGAGCGCGGCGTTGTGTTCCACCACTTAACACATATAATGTCACAACAGGTAGAAAGCATTGAAAAAAGTGTCTTAACATTAGGTTCCCAAGGTTTCAGCTGTTCCCTCTGCCTACCCTGCCATATACGGGATAAAGCGTGAAGCTAAAAAAGAAATAAATAATAATGGTACTGGCACAACTTAGTAATAAAAAAAACTGCAGAAACTATTGGAACTGCTTTCTCTGTCCCCGTTTTCCGCCTTTTTGAGGCATTGCGTGTTGAGTGGCGGAACTCAACGCCGCGCTTTGCTTAGTTGTCAGAGCGAAGAAAATGGAAATAGAAAAATTCATCTTCCCCGACTGGGAATCAAACCCAGAAACCGCCGCGTTACAGACAGACGTTACACCTCTGCGCCTCGACGGTCCTCATTATTATTACTCAAAATTACCATTATTATTACTCAAAATATATATTTTTTCCAGAGATGCACTTAGTGATTTAGCTATTCATTTCTTGGATAAGATAAAAACAATGGTAATCAAAGATATTGAACGTGAAGATATCGAATTTGTATGTAAAACTTTGGGATGTCGTCCAATTGCTTCCTTGGATCATTTTACTGCTGAAAACTTGGTCAACGTCGATCTAGTGGAAGAGGTTAACGAGCCGTCTGGAAGGTACATTAAGGTCAGTCAGCATTTTGTAATTGTATTTAATTTATAAAATAATATGTGAAATGTGGTTTGTACATTGTATTGAGTTTTATCATTTTTTAGAGTATGTCATGGCTACATAAGACAGATCTGATAAGGGCAATGTTTATCAGTTTATTTCTTTTTTAAGAAAATGCTTATATTCAAATTATATCAATTTCTGCAAAAATAGAAAAAAAAATGTTAAAATTGGCTGAGTCCACCTACGCTATTGACGATGACGATGAAAAACTTTACTGAAAAAAAAAAATACTTTTAATTTACAGATGACAGGATGCGCCGGCGGCGGGAAAACGGTGTCGGTGCTGGTGCGCGGCACCAGCGGCGCCGTGGTGGCCGAGGCGGCGCGCTCTCTGCACGACGCGCTGTGTGCCGTGCGCTGCGTGGCGCGCCGCCCCGCGCTCGTGCCGGGCGGGGGCGCGCCCGAGGCCGCCGCCGCCGCCGCGCTCGCCCACGCCGCCATCGCCGCGCCCGGCGCCGCCCATTACTGCCTGCGCGCGTATGCCGACGCGCTAGAGGTTATACCCTCCACGCTCGCCGAGAACGCTGGTAAGCGCCGGGCTTAATTTGACTAATTACTATTGTTCGTTTTATATTAGTACTGCGTTTCAATAAATTTCAAGAAATTCGCATAAATTAATAAAAAAATAAAAATATCTCTTTGCCGCTTTGACAGTTGTATCATACGCAACAAATAGCATTTTATTCTTAAACATTTGAAAAAATACGTTTTCCATGTTTTTAAAACATAATTAAAAATGTTCATTTAAGGATATAATAGCCACAACATAATTTGTGAAATTTTAGTAGTGTGAATTATTATTCTTGCTCCCTTAGGAGCTTCTAATGCGTCACATGGTAAGAATCAAAATAAAACATTTACTACTGAAATTATATTCTAACTTATATGATCTAAATGCTGCCAGGTTTGAACCCCATCGAGACGGTAACGGAGTTGCGTGCGGCGCACGCGGGCGGCGCGCAGGGCGCAGGAGTTAACGTGCGCCGCGGCCGCGTCACCGACATGCGCCACGAGCACGTGCTGCAACCGCTGCACGTCACCACGTCCGCGCTGGGCCTCGCCACCGAGACAGTGCGCGCGATTCTCAAGATTGATGATATTGTAAGTTCCTCTATTTTAAAACATATTATGTAAATTAAACTTGATAATAAAATTAATTTAGATTTTCATGCAATAAGAATATAAATGTACATTAAATTACTTTTTTTAACAAAATATACAATTTAGTAGTATAGCTTCATTAAAGGTGAAATAATTTTGTGTTAAAAATTATAATTGTGTGAAATGATTATTTTCGTTTCTTCACTGTGGTAAAAGCGTGTGTGCGTAGCGTGGCGGGAAGATATACTTCCCAATGTATAATGATTAGTGTCTTAATGAGGTATGCAAGATTTACTATGACGATATAAGATAAACATAAAATGATATAAATAATAAATTTTATGGCATTGACTTTTTTAAAGGGTTATATTTATTAATTATATTCAGTACACTATTTCTTCAAAAATCTGAAGTTTTATTGAGTTACTAAGTTTGATTGAGTTTTTAATTTTTCATAATATATTTTTTATTACTTTTGGAATTGTTTAAAAATAAGATCATAAATTAACTGAGGATGCAAGTCACAATCATTGTGCATCAGACACTCCCAAGTTTTTATACAAGTTATGCTGATCAATATCAAAAAGCAAAAACCATTTTTTTGTCATTTATGAACATTTTATTTCCTTTTTTCAGGTGAACACTGTGAACTAAACTAAAATATGCCTGATAACAAGACTTAACAAGTAGTCATTACTCTTCACACTTTAGCAGAAATAATATTTTTCGTTATTTTGAATTTTTAATGCAACTTTAGTAATAGTCACTTTAATTTTATGATTAAGTCTGTCTAAGGTTGCTTTATTGCAAAAGTATTAAAAACATCTTGCATTGCTTTACTTATAAAACCTAATCTTTATTTTCAAGCTAGGTTAGAATTTGAAAATGTTACTGTAATCTTAAACTAATTGAAATAAAAAGTTTATAATACTATAATATAATGTTTTATTTTAAACTTATTTCTATTTTTGTTTATCGTTGATAAGGGTGTATTTGGTTTGCTGCTTTAATGTTAGTCTTGATTGCTGAAGGAGCTTTGGGCATAGTTGGAGCTGCTGGGCCGATTTGGGGTGTTGGTCCTCTAGCTGGACCCATTCCAGGCCCACCTTGGGGCACCATTGAAGGCATACCAGGTCTCAACCCATTACCAGTTCCCACTGCCGTCACTAATGCATGAGTATCTGTAATGCTATGTGTTGGCTGCATGCCTGAAATTAATATATATGCAACATAATAGCCATTTTTAATTGAAGAAAGAATAAAAATTTAAAACAAAATAAATTTTTACCATATATCAGTAAATATGTATTCTTTTTGGTATAAAATAATATAACATTTCAATAACTTAAATTATTAACATATGCGATGGGCATATAAATTAAACAAGACATAATAAACAGGTTTCATATTTTTGTATCCAGAAAGTATCAAGATAGACAATTATTTAATTGTCTTAAGTGTAAAATATGTACATATTTACTTTTAGTCCTATGTGACCAGTTAGTAAAAATTAAATGTGCCAATTGTTTTATTATCATTGTAAATTAAAGAACATCCAAGGTATAGTCTATATAAAAATGTTGAATATAATTTGTACTAATTTGGTAATGAAATAATGTATTAATACAATTGAAGACATGAGTGGATGAAGGGGTTATGTAACATTTTTTGCAAAAATCGTTTTTTATGCTAAATGAAGGTTTTACATGCATATAAACCATATTACATTTTAAAATAACGTTTTTTAAGCTTAGTTATAGAAAAATAAACTAATGAAGGGGTTATGTACCAATATATAATTATAATCGCAAAATTATTTAAATGTATGTGTTTCTTGCGTGGATGAAGGAGGTAAGTGCTCGCGTACGCAGGCATGTATTGCGTTGTTCTGAATGAAGGTGTTATGTAATGTACTTTTTTCGAAATGGCTTGATTGCTGTTGACCTCAATTGGTCTTGACAGCGTCACCGGGCGGGTGAGGATGTAATGTACTTGTCTCTTTCTTTCATTTAAACACAAATTGGGATTGTGTGGTCTTTATCAAATAACTAGAAAGAAGATAGATATTATAATCCACAAAGTTAAGATTGGAGCTTCTGCTCTACTTTCTAATAGGAGAGGCAAACACAATAATCAGCCCCATAAAACGGAAGAAGATTATACAATGTATTAAGCTTTCCAGTCGAACAGTCCAATAGTCACGTAAAAGAAATACGTACAAAAATGGTTACCACTTTTAAATGTCGCTTAAATGCATGAACTTTATTTAGCGACACGAGAAGAGCAGAATTTGTGGGAAAAATACAAAATGAAATGAATATTCGTATAACTCAGATTTTGTTTCTGAATTCAATCACTTTTTTGGATGCGCCAAGACCGATATATGTTCAACTGGTGATACCGTTTATTCTAATGAAGAGTATATATCAAATGTCATCGTCATCGTCAGGATTGAATCCATAGAACAAGCCCGAAGAAAATTGGGTTGTTATACCTCACAATAGTCTTGCAACAGACTATTGTGAGGTACTTCTTTTTCTCAAAATATCAACTTCCGTCAGATTTGCTTTTATAAATAAAGCATCAACTTATTAATCATACCAAACAGAAAGCTGTCTGCTGCACGTGGACGGAATATGTAGCCGACAAAAGTAGTGTTGCAGTCGTTAGCTCGCTTCTAAGATTTGTTGATATTGATCAATTTTGTCGCAATAAGCACCATTTAATCATAATTCCGATCATAGACTCAGGCGCTGGACAGAATAAAAAATTTAATATTATTTGTCCTCTACCAATATCTGATTTTGAACATTTATTTTAAAATCATTCACCACAAATTTCCCGAAGTTGGTCATTTATATTTATACTCTTATAGAGGTTTAGGTCGCATTGAAAAAGTCATGCGCAACCACAAAGCGATCTATGCAACCGGGCAATATGGACACATTATATGCAAAGCACATCGAAACATTGTTGTTATTGATATGAAGGATCAATTGCGTAATATGACTTGTAAAATAAACATAATTTAAAAATATAGATAAAAATATGAAATCAAGCAGTAAGTTGGTATTAAAAGGATGATGAAAGATAGTATTAAATGGGAGTAGAAGAGTTCAGTACCTACATAAATAAAGAAAGTTATGATGAAATGATAACATTAAGAAAAGTTTATATGTAGGTATATTAAAAAAAGAGTTCAAGTAAAAAAAATTGACATTGAACATATTCGAGAAAATATGGTAGTATTTAATGTATGTTAAAGAGAGCAAATATTAATTTGTCAGACTAGAATATCGATATTATTAAGAAAATAATGTAGGCCAAAATTAACTCGATTTAGCTGTTATTTTTTCTCTTTAAGTACGTTATTTAATTAGTTGAACCATTCATCCTTAAATTAAGCATATCTATTTTTTATATTTAGGCGCTGAATGAAGGAGTTATGTACATATTTTATTCAATAAATAATTATTCGTATACTTTTACCTCATTTTTCCACTTCTTATTAGTAGTTCATTACATAAACTACAATTTTACACAAACAGTTTGTAATAATCAACAAGAAAAACTATTTATCTCGTAAACAAATATCAAAACTTTGATGCCCATTATCTCCATTTTTTCAAATTGTATCATATCTCCTTCATCCACTCATGTCTTCAATTATGTACATAACTTAAAGTATCAGAGTTGATATAATGGCTTATTAAGTATCATATGTGAAATTTAATAAAAACTATATTTACCTGCTGATCTCATGGACTCTCCTTCCCAATCTTCACGTCCTTTAGATATAATTTCCCAAACATGACTAACAACCTTTGTGAATTGTGCAACTTGTTTCTGTCAAAAATATAAAAATATGTACTGTTTTTAAAAAATATCAATAGTATTGAACAATGTTAAGGGCCTGACCTAACTGTGTTACCATTGGCTTAAGTGCTTTAGGGGGTTTGTGACAGTGAAATCACTGTCCCCTATCCTTGATGGAACATTTGTATCTCAAGTGTCAAGTGTAAATATAGTTACTACAGGCTACAGTTATATAACCAGTACTAGGGCAGTCAGCAGGTGGGACCACATAGGGTACTGTTCCCAACAAACAATATACCAAAGCATTGTTCTCAACTAAATATGATAAAAGTTAACAATATATTTTTTTAATTATAAATGTTATTTTAAAAACAAATATTTTGAATACAAGCAGCTCTTTGGTATTGGCTGATATGTGTTCAAATACTGTAACTGAGCTAAGACAAGGCAAGGTATAATAAATGTAATGGTGTATATTTCTCTTATTAAAACTAAACTTGGCAACAACCAGCTTCGAAATAATTATTTGAGATTTTTATGTTATAAAATAAACAAATCTTAAACAATACTCCAATAAGCTGTTACTATAATCAAATTATTGTAACAAACAGAATTGTACACAACGTAACATTCTTTTTGCCCATATCTTTCTTAATCAAATATACTTCAGTAAGGTTTTTTTATTAAATACAAGGTGTATATTGTATAGATTGTATTACACACATTACGGTTTTATTTTATTTGTTTTTTACAAATGTAAGTGGAAGGGCAGAGTGTACTGAGACAAATACTAATGCTATATTAATAACTTGCTGGTCTCATAATTTTGCATGTAGCTAGAGAAAGTGTGAAATGTGAAAAAAATATATTTTTTTCATATCCATAATATTATCTCACCTGTGCAGTATCATAACTTAAAGTATTTGCTTTATGATTTAATTGCTGAAGTCTTTGCTCTGCTTGTGGTTCAGGTTTAGTACGTAACAAATCCGGAACTAAATCATGGGTACAAGCAGGTACTCTTCCTTCAGTCAACCTTGCTAGCTCTTCATCGCGTTCGCAACCCAGTTGCAAAGGTAAAACTACTACTGATCGTAATGACGGAGCTAATTCGGTCTGAAGTATCTTACTCAATCCTGTCAACTATACATTAAGGTAAGTCGTCTTTAAACTTACAGAAATTTAGTTCAAATTAATACGGTTACTTACATGACCAGATAAAATTGCATAATTATCAAGAAATGTGGGCCAGTTGATCGTTTCGTATTCATTTTCTAGCTTACTTATTAAGGCCTGAATAGCACTTTTTAGATCATTTACCCTGTTTAATATTGCATGTAAAGTTGCTTCTAATTGTTTCTCTTCTCGTTGCATTTTGACATAAAATTTTCATATGTAATTAAAACTTCTGTAAACACTATGATTAATTTTATTTATAAGTAATTATAAACAAACACTTAAAATACTATGTAGCAAATAGCAATAACCATCGACGTTCTATACTATCTACCAGAGATTTGGTGATTGACTTTGATAGATTCGACCATAGATGATAAACTAATACTAGTATTAACCGAACCGATCTTCAGCTCTTCGTCAATTAGTGTAGACCCACAATATAGTGTCGATCTCATTTCGTTATCGGTCCGATCTCGGTCTGGTAAAATTTTTTTGTATTCAGTTTCCAAGCATCAGCAGTAGTCAGTCATGTATATTTCGCTGGTTAAGTCGATTAAATTTAATAATTAAGTTAATGTAATAGAATTATTGAAATATTTGTGGTCGATATGTCATTGAATTTTTCCCTTAGAGAATTAGCTATTATATATGATAATAATATAAATACGAAAAGAGTACGTGAAGCAAGAAGGAGAATGTGGATACATCCAAGTTTATTAAACAGGAAAACGGATGGTTCCTAATTAATTTAAACGATCTACTCGTCTTTCTGACCGTGCACTGACTGAGTCGAGAATAAAAGAATATTCACACTATCGGGACATTACAAGTTCAATCTCGATTAGTCAAATATTCTTTGAGACGTATCGTTCCTAGAGTATCATTGGACCGGAATTTGACTGATACGGATAGTATGAATACACTCATTGTTTTTTGTTTAATAATATTTTATCAGACTGAGATCAGACCGAGAACGAAGTGAGATCGACACTATAGTGTGGTCGACCCTTATAATGTACAGAATTGACATTTCTTTATTTTTATTATTTAAATAAAATAAATATACATGAGAAATATAGACATGAAAATAAGTGACTTATATGAATAGAGTTTATTTAAGTTTTTGATAGTATTTAATATATGCGTTTGAGATTTACATTTCCGTCCTTTATTTACACACGCATTGTTTTAGGACGATTCATTGAAGCGAACATGCGGTATTCAAATGTTTTCTGTCACTTTGCTTGACATTTGAAAGTTGTGTGTATTATGTCAATTAGTTTAAGATTGAGAGTTAAGAATAAGCATTGTATTTAAAAATTTAAAATTCTTTATTAATATTTTATTTTTCATTTACATAATAAGTTATGTGTTTTGTTTCTTATATAAGTAATAATTCTTTTTTATTTGCCATACATATTTTGGTAATTTTAAAATAACATTTTAATTTAATTATTTGTTTCAACATAAAAAAGGACCATCACGATTTAAATATAAATTGTATTTTTTACTCATAAAAACAGCAACATGCTCAAGCATAGTAAATGTGATCTAGAAAACGATGAGGTATAATCATATATTATTTTGTATATTTTTTCTTATTTCAAATATGTTTTTAACAATACCTATTATTTATAAAGGCTACAGAAGAAAACCGAACACAACTTGAAAATGATCTAATGTCCCCACCTAATGCATTTGGAAGTATGTTAAGTAAAAAATTAAGCAACAATTCATCTGTGACATCATTGCAACGAACATCAGAAAGTGTACCCTCAACTCCACAACACATGATGCAGCCTCATCTACCTGGAGAAGTGACCCATACTCCTACTAATAGGACTTTTACCCCTCAAACCCAGTTGTCAAACCCTCACAGTTCTATGAATGCTATTACACCTATGGCTAGTGCAGTTAGTCAAGCAAAAAGCAGTATTAAATTGCAGTAAGTTCTTTTTTACTTAAATGTGTGCTGTTATAAATTGTGTATATATCTTGAATTATAGAAAAAATCTAACATAAATATCATACATCTATTTTATAAGCAGTTGTGATATCACTTCAATTCATGATTTATTAAAATGAGGAAGTTGAAACTATTCCATCTAAATTTTTAAACAAATGTTAAACAACATGAATTGTTAATTTGTTAGCTTCACCTTTTTATCTTAGTGGGATTAGTCATGGAAAATGGAGCAAACTTTCCCACTGGTCCCTGACAATGTGGATTGAATTACCTCTGTGTATCCTACATACATTTTGCTTGCACCTCCATAATATTGATCTTTTATTTATTCTTCTTTGTAATTCCCTCTACCATATAATAGTATTGGGAACATTTTTTTATTAAATTAATATCTAAGCAATTTAGTATTAAGCTTTGTATTTAACTATAAAATGTGACTTGCTACTTTATATTGTCTATATTAGTTTACAATTATATATATGAGTATGGCATCATTTTCAGAAACTGTGTTTCTACAGTTAGCTTAGGCTGTGAATTAAAGTTATTAGATATTTATTGCCGCACAAGATATTCTGAATATAACCCAGCAAGGTTCCATGGTGTAGTCATGAAAATATTGGAACCAAGGGCAACAGCTTTAGTTTTTAGGTAAGAATTGAAATCTTTTGTATTAATTGTATTTATATATTTGTGTGTGTGTATGTGTAAGTAAAATTCTATTCAATGATTCCAGGTCAGGAAAAATAGTGTGCACTGGTGCAAGAAATGAACATGATTCCTATATTGCTGCAAGAAAATTTGCAAGAATTATACAAAAATTGGGCTTTCCGGTAATAACATTAATTGTAACTATCTATAGTAGTTGTAACTACTATTAATATATGTTTGAAAATGTATTTATACAAATTTATTTAAAAAATGTCTTTACAAATCTATCATCAGTATTTAGAGGTTACTGGAAAAATTTGCGTATATGTTTATTTCTATTCTATCTCTCTTGAATATTTTTTTGAAAATATGCTACTGTATAGTTATCATATCATATTAAATTTTAACATTTTATACAATATAAATATTTCTACTTATATGTTTTTTTAATATTTATTTCTTTCAGGCTAAATTCCTTAATTTTAAAATACAAAATTTTATTGCGACAGCAGATTTAAGATTTCCAGTAAGACTTGAAGCTCTACAACAAGCTCATGGTCAATTTGCGTCGTATGAACCAGAATTATTTCCAGGCTTAGTATACCGTATGGTACGACCCAGGGTAGTTCTCCTTATATTTGTTAATGGGAAATTAGTAATAACAGGTAAATCATGAAATATTTGACTATTTATTTTACAGACATAAATAAAGACTTGCATCACCAAAGGACACTTTTGTGATATCATTACTTTTTAATTTCAAAATGCATTTATTTTTAGGTGGTAAAACAAAACAGGACATTTATGAAGCAGTTGATATAATACATCCCATACTAAGGAGCTTCAAGAAAAATTAACAATTTTAATAAATTATTTAATATTTATTTTATAATTTTTTTTCGTTTTAAATATAATTCAATACCTGTTAAAATCGTTTTATTTAATTTAAAATTATAATCGTCAATGTAGAGAATATTATCAGGGTTAGAAGTAATCTCTAAATTTTCTATGCATAAAGATAGTATATCTTCAATTGATCTAGATTTTTATTTCTGAAAGTTATTAATTTTAATATAGACAGGTGCAAGTTTAAAAAGTGAAATCATCAAGTGTTAAGCTTCCTTAATTTGATAAAAAATTCTTTAAAATCTTTTATATTTTTTAAAACCTGAACAAACTGATAAATGAAATTGTATACATGCATACATTTTTTTCCCTATACAACATTATACTTTTTTGTAAATATGTAGGTACTTATTTCAGGTTGCGAATTTAAAAGTAGAGAAGTATTTCCATGACGGACTAATCGGTTGTTAAAAAGTAATAAGTATTTGTTTTCAATAAAATAATGCTGAAGATTGTTGAAAGCGCTAATCTCATGAAGTACTGACTCGAAGTTTTGTTAGATATTTTCTAAGTGGAATGAAAGTAATAGTATAACAGATAGAAGAGAAATGCTTCATTAGAGCTATGCAAAAATTATATTTGCGGGCTGACGAGGCGCAGAGATGTAGCGTCTGCCTGTTAACGCTACGGTTTGTGTGTTCGATTTCCACACGGGGTAGGTTGTTTTTTAAGCGCGGAGTTGAGTTAAGCCACTCAGATAAAGTACGAAACAAAAAAAATATATTTACCGCGCGTGATGTTTTAGTTACTGCTTAGTTTAGAGATATAATTATATTATTACGTAACGTTACGTTTACAGTCAGTTGCTATGCCACTATAGTATATTAAATTTTCTTTATTTTACTTCTATTCTAGATGTTAAAGAGAAATATTTAGTATGATCATATTTATAACTGCTTGTTTGCGCAAATTTTAAATAAACAACATAGAAACAGCTACTTGCAAAATTATTTATTTTAATTGATATTAATTAAGATTGCATTCACTTGATTATCATAAAATCTACGAACCACAACTTAAACATTCATCTTTGTTAGCCAAAGAACATGCAATCATTGACATATTTGCTTCATCCTTATCTAGTTGTCCATTTGTAATTTTTCCTTTGTCAACAGTAAACTGAATAGCGTTTGCAGCTGGCTTTGTGCGTAAATAGTACATGCCAGTCTTCAAGCCCATTTTCCAGGCATGGAAATGAATTGACGTTAGTTTTCCATAGTTAGGTTTAGCAACATGTATGTTAAAAGATTGGCTTTGGTCTATAAACGCGCCCCTATCCGCAGCCATCTGTATTGAAGTTTTAAGAGAAATTTCCCACACAGTTTTGTACAAATCTCTAATTTCTTTTGGTATTTTTTCAATGTCTTGTATAGATCCATTGTTATATATTATAAGATTTTTCATATCTTCATCCCACAAATCAGCTCGAGTCAAATCAGTTAGAAGATGATGATTAACTACAGGAAACTCTCCAGACAGAACTCTTCTTTGGTAAATATTGGAAGTAAACGGTTCAAAAGATTCTGTATTGCCAAGAATTTGTGCAGTGGAGGCAGTTGGCATAGGTGCTACTAAAAGAGAATTACGAAGACCATGTTTTGCTATCTTTTCTTTGAGAGCAGCCCAGTCCCAAAGGTCTGTAGGTGATTTGTTCCACATATCATATTGTAGGATACCTTGGCTTGCTGGACTGCCTTCATAAGTGTCATATACACCCTCTTTTTCAGCCAATTCACAACTAGCTTCCAGAGCTCCATAGTAGATGGTTTCAAATATTTGTTGATTCAGAAGTATAGCTTTTTCACTTTCATAGGGTATTCTCATTAATACAAAGGCATCGGCCATTCCCTGAACACCAATTCCGATAGGTCTGTGTCTCATATTCGATGTTTTTGCTTCAGGAATAGGATAAAAGTTAACATCAATAACTTTGTTTAAATTTTGTGTAACAATCTTTGTGATTTCTTTTAGTTTTTTAAAATTAAAATGCTTATTTTCAACAAACATATTCAGTGCTATGGAGGCCAGATTGCAAACTGCCACTTCATCCTTTGAAGTGTATTGCACTACCTCAGTGCAAAGGTTACTACATTTGATAGTGCCAAGATTCTTTTGATTACTCTTTCGATTACAAGCATCCTTATATAACATATATGGTGTACCGGTTTCCACTTGGGCTTCTATAATAGATTTCCATAATTCTTGAGCTCTGACTTGTTTTATAAAACGTTTTTCTTCTTCATATTTAGTATACAGTGCTTCAAATTCTTCACCATAACAATCAGCAAGGCCAGGACAATCATGAGGACACATAAGACTCCAAACTTCATCCTTTTCTACCCTTTGCATGAACAAATCTGGTATCCACAAAGCATAAAACAGTTCTCTGGCTCTCATTTCTTCTTTTCCTGTATTTTTCTTTAAATCCAAAAATTCAAATATATCTGCATGCCAAGGTTCTAAATAAATAGCAAATGCGCCTGGACGTTTGTTTCCACCTTGATCCACATACCTGGCAGTATTGTTGTACACTCGCAACATAGGCACAAGACCATTTGAAACTCCATTAGTGCCAGCTATGTAAGAACCTTGTGCTCTGATGCAATGTGTATGGAGACCAATTCCCCCAGCTGATTTAGATATTAATGCACATTGCTTTAAAGTATCAAAAATACCTTCAATGCTATCATCTTTCATGGCTATAAGGAAACAGGAGGAGAGTTGTGGGCGTGGTGTGGCAGCAGAGAACAATGTTGGACTTGCATGAGTAAAATATTTTTCTGACATCAAATTATAAGTATTAATAGCACTATCAATATCTTCACCATGAATGCCAATGGAAACTCGCATAAGCATATGTTGAGGTCGTTCTGCCACCTAAAATATACATATCATATCAATATATAAATTCACAAATAATCTGTATGTTTTAAAGATACACCACTCCTAAGTACTATGTATACCTTATTGTTTATCTTCAACAAATATGATCTTTCCAAAGTCTTAAAACCAAAGTAATTATACTTAAAATCTCTATCATAAACAATTGCAGAATCTAATTTGTCCTTATTTTTCATGACAATGTTGTAGTGGTATTCTGATATCATAGGTGTCCTCTTCTTTGTATGTGGATTTATAATATTATATAAATCTGATATAACAGCTGAAAGAAATATCAATATAAGAATACAAACACAAATGCTTAATTAAACCTATTTTTTGTAACTAAATATAGAATGTAATAGGAAAGTTTTAGAGTTATAACTTAAAACATACCTGAAAAGCTCTTTTTGGTGTCTTTATGTAAATTTGATATTGCTATTCTAGCTGCCAAAATAGCATAATCAGGATGATCTGTAGTTTTTGTAGCAGCAATTTCAGCAGCTAAATTATCAAGCTCTGCTGTTGTGACTCCAGAGTATATACCACTTATTACTTTTAAAGTGATACTAACCTATTAAAGAAATAAATTTTAGTTTGGTGTGTAATTGATTACACTTTTTGTATATAATAAATAAGAAAACTGAACATAACTAGTATGGTTCAAAGTTATACTTACTGGATCAACAAAGTCATTATTTAGGCCGTAACATAATTTTTTTATTCTTGAAGTAATTTTATCTATATGCACCTCCTCCATCCTCCCATCTGCGTAACATAATTAGATATATAATGATCAACCAATATTTTTTAAAGAATGTTTAAAATTAAATGCTGCAATAACTATAACTTACCTCTCTTGACAACAAAGAGTTTACTTTTATGTTTATTCAACATATTTACTTAAGTTTATTGTCTTAGATATTATTAAGAATAATATGAAAATAATTACGATTGCTAAAAATAAGGATTTATTATTTATGGTTTGCTTGACGAACGAACAATTTTTGTAACGATGACAATCAAGAACACACTAAGATTGTTATATTTAATACATTTTATCAAATCGTTAAGTCTTTATTACTTTATTTATTAGTCTTACCTTATGAATATTGAAAATATTTTATAAATTCAAAAGTTTCAAGACAAACACAAAAGTTGTATTATATTAATGTACAAAATGTATTTATTGTATTAACGTGTCAACTGAACAATGTTCTCGATACTCATCGTTATCATTATTTTCAAGTAGTAATTGTTTAATACTATTATCACACTAGGTGTAAAAGGCACTTTCAAGTTTATTTAGAAAAGATATACGGAAGTGTGAATATGAAACTAGTAGAAAGTAAAGTCTCCAATATTTGTTTCAATTATATCGAAAACAAAGTAATACAATAATATTTATAAATTACTTCAAAATTGTATAGTAATTCTTATCATAAAATCAAAACGTAAGTAACAATCCTTAAAAGTTTGAACTCTGACAATGAAAATAAAAACTGTAAAAGCGACTCCCTCAATTATTGGCGGGAAAAACGTGTTGTAACCTGCATAAATGTCATAGTCAATAACTTTTAAAATCGATTCACTTTAATCGATATATGTCTAGGATTAGGAAAACTAAAATCGTTCTGTTAGGTAACAGGACGTCACAGCACACAGTATAAAAGATATTCTCGCAAAGTATCACAGGAAACCATTTGAGGTAAGCCTGCCAGTATAACTGCGAATCATCGTCATACAAGTGGTAACGAGAAGATATTTAATATTGTATTGCGTATACGTATCAATAAAAATTGAGAACAGATGTGAAGATAACGCGTCTCGTTGTGAACACCAACAGCATTATCTGTCTATAAGCTATAATTCTATTGATATGAGTACTGCCAACGCCACATTTATGTGAATATAATTCAGCATCGTCTATTAACATTGAGAATATTAGAAATTAATGCGACCCACTTAAAATTGGGATCACATTCCAAAATTCAAACAATCATTTAATGTATCATACTTCTCGTCGCGTCGTCCCGTCCGCGCTGGAGTCCCACAAGGCTCCACACTCTCCCCCCTTCTATACGCACTGTACACGAGCGATATTCCGCGCGTTCCAAAAGTAGAACTCGCGATGTACGCCGACGACACCGCGCTCTACACCACGGACCGCTCCGCTTGGATCCTAGCCGAAAGACTGCAACTCGCGGCCGACGCCTTAGGCGATTGGTTTAGCAAGTGGCGGTTTGAGGTCAACCCGGAGAAAAGCGCAGCGGTACTCTTTCCGCGTAAATGGTACGAAACCGTCTCTACTATACGGCTACAAAATAAACCGATCCCCTGGGAAAACCAGGTCAAATATCTAGGCGTCATCCTAGATTCGCGATTCACTTTCCGCCCTCACATTAGACACGTGAGAAACAAAGCCATGTTCATCCTGAGCAGGCTGTACCCTCTCATATGCAAGCGGAGTAAAATGTCACTTCGTAACAAGCTGACATTGTACAAAACTTGCATCCGCCCCATAATGACCTACGCCAGTGTAGTGTTCGCACACACTAACACAGATCTCCTTCAGAGAGTCCAAAATAAATTCCTCAGGATAGCATCCGGATGCCCCTGGTACGCTCGCAACGTTGACCTACATAAAGACTTCGAATTGGAATCGATCAAAGAGTTCTGCAAAGGCTTAGCCAAGCGCTACTACGAGCGCGCAGACTCTCACCCTAATCCCCTAATCGTTCAAGCGTCGAAGTACGCTCCCCATCCTCACAAATTACTTCGACGCCCTCGAAGCGTTCTTTTAGACCCCGATGACCCAATTACTGTAGCCAACCGCAACTACAACGGAAGGTTACACTCCTCAGTGCCAAAGTCTCGCCGTCGCCGCCGTAACAGGCGACGCGGCCCATCTTTCACAACGGCACGACCGCGCCTCGGCGCGGCGGGGCCAGTCGGTCCATGACCGTCCTACACACCTTCTTCTGAGCAGCCATTAATGCTCATTTTATTCTCTGGGGACGAGGCACACTCCGTCCCCCCCCGCCCGGTGACGCTGTCAAGACCAATTGAGGTCAACAGCATTCAAGCCAGTTTCGAAAAAAAAAAAAAAAAAAAAGTATCACAGGAAACCATTTAAGGTAAGCCTGCCAGTATAACTGCGAATCATTGTCATACAAGTGGTAACGAGAAGATATTTAATATTGTATTGCGTTTACGTATCAATAAAAATTGAGAACAGATGTGAAGATAACGCGTCTCGTTGTGAACACCAACAGCATTATCTGTCTATAAGCTATAATTCTATTGATATGAGTACTGCCAACGCCACATTTATGTGAATATAATTCAGCATCGTCTATTAACATTGAGAATATTAGAAATTAATGCGACCCACTTAAAATTGGGATCACATTCCAAAATTCAAACAATCATTTCAATGTATCATACTTATGTTTCAACTTTATAAAAATAACAAACATCTAAAACCTTTCAATAGTTGTCGTGTTGCTATAGATTCAATACTAGTGACCTCAATTATTCCACACATTTTTTTTACCAACCAGTACATTCCGACTTAACGCTTTTTCGAGCGCTAAAGAAAAAAGGTAGAAGAGTTTTTCTTAATCCAGAAATTGATTTAGTATTTTTTTATATCATAAAGAAACAACATAGATTATGATACAAACCACGCCAGCCTTGGTTGTAATAAATTAGTATTTCTTTTATAACTGGTGATTTCACTAAATATCCCTTAGTTTACTCGTATGGATTAAGTGACGGTCGGACGCTGCACTAATTTCACCCAGAGTTCCGGTAGTGCTAAAACCAGCACTGACTAAATTTTATTCGTAATTCAAAAAATATGAAATTATCAAGGAAGGAATAAAGTTATCAAGGAACTTTAGTGTGCTAGTACTACAAGTGAAAAATATAAATAAGTATACTTTATTAGTGCCGCATCGACAAAACTTAACAAAAACATTTTTGTGTGGAAATAAGTATTTAAAGAGAAAAAATATAAAATAACAATAAGGCATTATAAAAATGGCACGATACAAAGTTTTATCAATAATAATTATGGTTGCGTATGTAATAAAAGTACTTAATGCTTAATCTTTAGGCGTAAATATATATACATACACACACACACACACATACATACATACATACATTCATACATATATATATATATATATATATATATATATATATATATATATATATATATATATATATATATATATATATATATATATATATATATATATATATATATATATATATATATATATATATATATATATATATATATATATATATATATATATATATATATAAAAATATTATATTTAGTGATAGATTGTAAGTTCTATTTGAGCATGAACCTACCGATTTTAGTGGGCAGCGCTACCGACTATTACTACTACTCTGATAACCGGCAAAGTCATTTCGCTGGAAATGAATATTGTCAATTGTCATGTGTCACCTGCTTGCTATGTATATTGAAGTGAAGCTAAACTGGGAAATTATGTTTATATTGGCTAAAACTCTGAAATAACAATATTATATAAATAATAATGATAGTAGATTTTTTAATTATACATTCTAAAACAAATAAATTCGAATGATGGTTGCACAAAATAATGACCGTAGCACTTTTGCAATCGGCCTATGTCTAGCCATTTCGTCAAGTGTATTTATTGGGTCTAGTTTTATTATAAAAAAAATTGCTTTAAAAAAAATTAATGCTTTAGGCAACATACGAGCTTCTGCAGGTGGTTATGCTTATTTAAAGCATTGGATGTGGTGGCTAGGGTTAATAACAAGTAACTACTTTTTATAAATACATACAATACATTATGACATTTAATGAATATTATTTCTATTATGTTTTTTTAACAGTGGGAATAGGAGAGACTGCTAATCTTTTAGCATATGCTTTTGCGCCAGCAGCGTTAGTAACACCACTGGGTGCTTTAAGTATTTTGGTTTCTGCAATTCTTTCTTCAAAATTTCTTAGAGAAAAATTAAATTTTATTGGGAAGGTCAGTGAATTAAAAAAAAAAAAACAGTTTTTAAGCTTTTTGTCATTATAAAAAAATCAGTGCTCTATATATTTTTTGTGTTATTTTCATATATAATATGGTATAAAAAATCAAGTAAATATGTACATATTTTAATTCTCAACAGTATTTTTATGGTTGATATATTTTTTTTGTTTCAGATTGCCTGTTTTCTTTGCATTGTTGGTTCAATTGTATTTGTAATACATTCACCAAAAGAGGAAGAAATAAACAAATTTACAGATTTGTGCGATAAATTAACTAATTACATTTTTTTATTTTATGTATTTACAATTTTGATTATGAGCTTAATACTAAAAATAATTTTTATTCCAAAATTTGGAAACACTAATGTAGGTGTATACTTATTGATTTGTTCTGCCATAGGTAGTTTGACTGTAGTTTTTTGTAAGGGTGTAGCCTTAGCAATTAAAGAAAGCATAACTCTAAGAGTAAATAACTTTGCTAATTATTTTTTTTGGTTACTTTTAATTATGTCAATAATTTGCATAATGGTACAAATGAATTATTTAAATAAAGCATTAGATGTATTTAATACAAGTGTTGTAACACCTGTATACTATGTGATGTTTACAGTATTAGTGATAGTATCATCAGGTATTCTGTTTAATGAATGGGAGCATATGGAAACTGAGGATATATTAGGTTGTATTTGTGGATTCTCTGTATTAATAACAGCAGTATTTACTTTGAATGCTTTTAAAGATGTAAATATATCTTTCAAAGATTTAAGCACAGATTTGAGACATGACACCCAGAGACATACTAATGTTTTAGAAAATTTTGTCATGAGTGACTTTAGAAGACTAGAATAATAGTTTATAAGTTTCTGTAAAATTATCAAAATATATGCTACAAGGGCTCTTAAAGGTTGTAGTTGTACTATATAAATTTCTGCACTCACATTAATTAAAAATAAATAAAAGCTACTATAAAAATATATTTAATATCAATTTAGGAGAGTTTATATTCTTAATACCATTTATTCTAAGTTTAATATCACTTGTCTGAAATAACTCAAAATAGATATAGATTTACAGAAATATTTTAACATATATCACAAATATACAGTGACAGAATGATATATAAAAGTCCGACAAATAGGACATGTGCGTTGATAACCATAGAGGCGCATGCAGCATTCAGTGCATAGACAGACATGGCGACAGGGCAAAGTTAACACACATTTTTGTCTTTCCTGACAAATTACACATAAAGCATCAGCTGCATTTGCAGGATCATCTTCATTTTCTAATTGCAAGTCAAGATCTCTTGAAACAGGTTGTCCTCCAACTATTTGAGTTATCATTCTTACTTCAGAGTTTGTAAAATAATGATATAAAACATAGTATGAATATGTTATTTTTCTTACTGAGATCCAATAAATGTTTGTAATCTGATTTTGTATGATTTCTCTAAAATGTATAAAACATCGTGCAATCACCATTGCCATTAAAATTCCCATGAAAGATTCCAGTGGAACATCTGATAAAAAATTTGTGACTTTCAATAATGCCATATATGTGTTGATGACATTACTGACAATAATGTCTTTTATATTTTGAAGTAAAGCATTTATTAAACCTGGAAGGTGTATAGGCATAAAAGTAAGCACAAGCCACAATGTATCCCCCAAGAATATAATGATATTTTTAAGACTGGATAAAACTTCATAAATTATCAACAGTGTACTACTCATTGAAAGCTTAACATTATTAAAAATATAATATGCATTGTTGTTCATTTTGTTACTAATTGCTGAGGTCATATTACATAAATAGTAACAATAGTTGATGAATGCTTCATAAATATTATTTATTAAGCCTGGTAAATCTTCTGTAAATATAGTTATATTGTCTTCATAGATTATTTGAAGAAATAACACAACACATTTTATGCTTCCGTATACAAATGTTATGACAATTGACAAACTTAAAACAATAACTTGCCCGATAGAAGAAATACAAATAATAATATTATGGAATAAGGAAGCCACTAAGTTTACAAGTTTTGCTAAATAGGTAATCATATTTTATAGTCATCATCTAAGAAAAATATCAAGAAACAACTGAATACACACAGCACGTATTGTTTTGTTAAAGTTAGATTTTCATATTATTTAAAACACTGCAAAAGAAGCCGTTTTTTTAAATATATTTATGAAAATATAAAATTTAAATATCTCTAAGAATCAAATATGACATTTGTCAAATTCAAACTTACTACAGCCTTGTAAATGGGCAGATGACAGTTACAATTCCAACTTATAAAGATCACATTTATTTATTGTATTCTACTAAATAAGATGTTAAATTAGGTTTTTTAATTTTACTTATTTTTCTAAAAGGAATATTTATAAATCTATTATACTATTATTACTATTCAGGCTTGAGTTCAGTTCGGCAACAAAATTATGATGTTTATATTCAATCATAAAGTAATATTTCTAATAACAATATATATAAAGAATCTAAAACTAAAAAGGACAAGATAAATTATTTTTTTTAAAAAGGCGCTTTATTTTTAAATACAGGTAATTGACTTAATACACCGACTATTAGCTATTTGAAAAATTAATAAATAGACATGAGCCACATTTAAAACATCTTGCGAGTACACTTTTGAAACAAATGACACTAATATTTTTAAGTAAAGTGTGTAAATATAAAAATTTAAATTTATTTATTTGGAGCATACAAAGTCAAAAACTTTAAAAAAGAACGTTTATCCTGCTAAAGTTAAAAAAAATGCAGCGCATCGTCAGCGCCCACGTACTATAGTGTATATAGTTTACTACTAAAAGTGTATTAATATCACTGGAGAGACATCTCAATATTTTAAAAAGAAATTAATTTATTCTTTTTCACGCCACTTCACCACGGTAGACCGCATAAAGGCAAGTTACGATGGTTAAGCGGTTACATTTTTTTATTTTATGTATTTACAATTTTTATTATTATCTTCATACTAAAAATAATTTCTATTCCAAAATTTGGAAACACTAATGTAGGTGTATACTTATTGATTTGTTCTGCCATAGGTAGTTTGACTGTAGTTTTTTGTAAGGGTGTAGCCTTAGCAATTAAAGAAAGCATAACTCTAAGAGTAAATAACTTTGCTAATTATTTTTTTTGGTTACTTTTAATTATGTCAATAATTTGCATAATGGTACAAATGAATTATTTAAATAAAGCATTAGATGTATTTAATACAAGTGTTGTAACACCTGTATACTATGTGATGTTTACAGTATTAGTGATAGTATCATCAGGTATTCTGTTTAATGAATGGGAGCATATGGAAACTGAGGATATATTAGGTTGTATTTGTGGATTCTCTGTATTAATAACAGCAGTATTTACTTTGAATGCTTTTAAAGATGTAAATATATCTTTCAAAGATTTAAGCACAGATTTGAGACATGACACCCAGAGACATACTAATGTTTTAGAAAATTTTGTCATGAGTGACTTTAGAAGACTAGAATAATAGTTTATAAGTTTCTGTAAAATTATCAAAATATATGCTACAAGGGCTCTTAAAGGTTGTAGTTGTACTATATAAATTTCTGCACTCACATTAATTAAAAATAAATAAAAGCTACTATAAAAATATATTTAATATCAATTTAGGAGAGTTTATATTCTTAATACCATTTATTCTAAGTTTAATATCACTTGTCTGAAATAACTCAAAATAGATATAGATTTACAGAAATATTTTAACATATATCACAAATATACAGTGACAGAATGATATATAAAAGTCCGACAAATAGGACATGTGCGTTGATAACCATAGAGGCGCATGCAGCATTCAGTGCATAGACAGACATGGCGACAGGGCAAAGTTAACACACATTTTTGTCTTTCCTGACAAATTACACATAAAGCATCAGCTGCATTTGCAGGATCATCTTCATTTTCTAATTGCAAGTCAAGATCTCTTGAAACAGGTTGTCCTCCAACTATTTGAGTTATCATTCTTACTTCAGAGTTTGTAAAATAATGATATAAAACATAGTATGAATATGTTATTTTTCTTACTGAGATCCAATAAATGTTTGTAATCTGATTTTGTATGATTTCTCTAAAATGTATAAAACATCGTGCAATCACCATTGCCATTAAAATTCCCATGAAAGATTCCAGTGGAACATCTGATAAAAAATTTGTGACTTTCAATAATGCCATATATGTGTTGATGACATTACTGACAATAATGTCTTTTATATTTTGAAGTAAAGCATTTATTAAACCTGGAAGGTGTATAGGCATAAAAGTAAGCACAAGCCACAATGTATCCCCCAAGAATATAATGATATTTTTAAGACTGGATAAAACTTCATAAATTATCAACAGTGTACTACTCATTGAAAGCTTAACATTATTAAAAATATAATATGCATTGTTGTTCATTTTGTTACTAATTGCTGAGGTCATATTACATAAATAGTAACAATAGTTGATGAATGCTTCATAAATATTATTTATTAAGCCTGGTAAATCTTCTGTAAATATAGTTATATTGTCTTCATAGATTATTTGAAGAAATAACACAACACATTTTATGCTTCCGTATACAAATGTTATGACAATTGACAAACTTAAAACAATAACTTGCCCGATAGAAGAAATACAAATAATAATATTATGGAATAAGGAAGCCACTAAGTTTACAAGTTTTGCTAAATAGGTAATCATATTTTATAGTCATCATCTAAGAAAAATATCAAGAAACAACTGAATACACACAGCACGTATTGTTTTGTTAAAGTTAGATTTTCATATTATTTAAAACACTGCAAAAGAAGCCGTTTTTTTAAATATATTTATGAAAATATAAAATTTAAATATCTCTAAGAATCAAATATGACATTTGTCAAATTCAAACTTACTACAGCCTTGTAAATGGGCAGATGACAGTTACAATTCCAACTTATAAAGATCACATTTATTTATTGTATTCTACTAAATAAGATGTTAAATTAGGTTTTTTAATTTTACTTATTTTTCTAAAAGGAATATTTATAAATCTATTATACTATTATTACTATTCAGGCTTGAGTTCAGTTCGGCAACAAAATTATGATGTTTATATTCAATCATAAAGTAATATTTCTAATAACAATATATATAAAGAATCTAAAACTAAAAAGGACAAGATAAATTATTTTTTTTAAAAAGGCGCTTTATTTTTAAATACAGGTAATTGACTTAATACACCGACTATTAGCTATTTGAAAAATTAATAAATAGACATGAGCCACATTTAAAACATCTTGCGAGTACACTTTTGAAACAAATGACACTAATATTTTTAAGTAAAGTGTGTAAATATAAAAATTTAAATTTATTTATTTGGAGCATACAAAGTCAAAAACTTTAAAAAAGAACGTTTATCCTGCTAAAGTTAAAAAAAATGCAGCGCATCGTCAGCGCCCACGTACTATAGTGTATATAGTTTACTACTAAAAGTGTATTAATATCACTGGAGAGACATCTCAATATTTTAAAAAGAAATTAATTTATTCTTTTTCACGCCACTTCACCACGGTAGACCGCATAAAGGCAAGTTACGATGGTTAAGCGGTTAGTCTGCAAGCAACTTCAAAAAAACACTGAAACGATTGTTTAATTGGGTACATTCATCTTTATCAGAAACGCATATTTGATATCCACAAGAAGACGAAATTGGTGAAACGTTATGAATTTATTGAAAAAGTAGATTCGAGTTATTATACCAGTTGATTCACTCATATTGTAAAGCAATATATATATATATATATATATATATATATATATATATATATATATATATATATATATATATATATATATATATATATATATATATATATATATGCGTGTTGTATTTATATTAAATCTTAAAGCCTTTAAAGTACGGAAGTAATTTTAAAGTACGCATTTATATTTAAAGTATGTTTGTATACAAAATCAATCGTAAATAACAATATCAAAATAACATTTCTTATTACAACTATTCATATAGATCTCATTTTTTTTATTATAAAACCAAAGTGTGCACGTTTAGCCGTACACAATGCAGTGCTGGTGCCGACACTGTTATGTGGCAGTAAAACGTTTATATTGCAGAAAAATGAACGAATGATGAATGCCGCGGAAATGCTATTGAAAGATGTAGGATAAGCGGAGTCAGTTCCACTGGCCTGTTTTTATCTAAAAAAGAAAATTACAAATTCTAAGTAAAAGTTGAAGAGTTTCTCTGTGGGTTAGGTTCAATGAAAGTACCGCAAGTGTGGCCGCCGTGCTGTAGCCTAAAGTAGTATTCCGGTAAAAATAAAAAAATAGATTATGGCTAAATTATTTTAATCGATTTATAAAATTAAATCGAGTTTTTATATTTAAAACAAGAAATATTTTTTAGTAAAATTTAATTCATATCTTTGAGGTATATGGTCCACTATGTTGTTAATATATTTATGTGTTAGTATAATTTTTTAATTTCATCAGGTTTTTTGGTTTTTACTATGTTCTTTGTTTTTTTTTTGCTATGCTATTCTCCTTATGTTTAATTGTTGTGTTAGTTATCATTACAATGAACTTAAAAGCCACACAATAAAACGAAGCTAAGACATTGAGATATTTTATTTGTAGTTAAGAAAATATAACATCTAATATTATGAATCAGTAATCTACAAGCGTATTCTATTTTTATTGGTATGTATGGTATGTTAAATTCATACAATATTAAAATGGTAGATGGACTGTTATAATAACCAAAGAGAAAGCTACAAATTATTCCATATTCATTATATAAAAAGGTTTTCTTATATATGATAAGTTATACATTTTATATGTACATAATGTTCTGTTTTAATAGTATGATTTTCAAATAATGTTTATTAAAAAATCTCCCTATGTATGTACTTTGAACAAATGTTTATAACCTTATAATATAAAAAGAATAATCGTATCCAATTTGCAGATAATATAATGTACCTCCAATATATATTTGAGTAAGAAATATCAATTAATTTGAATTTTCAGATGCCGTGTTCGATAGAGGCGATATGAGTGGCTGCTTGATGCAGTCCTCCGACGCGGACGGCGGACTCAATTGCGGCAATTGACACTGCGTTTCATACTTCTTTTTTATTATATCAGCTTCAGTTATGGTGGAAGTGGTGGGTGGGTACTTGTAATGTTTAACGAAGTCAACTTCAGGTGGACTTGGAGGTCTGACAGTAATTTTTTTGTAGCTGTACTCAATATGGGGAGATAAGACCGGTTCGAGCTTTGGAGAAGGGAGGAGATCGTCAGGAGCAATGGACATATGGGGCGAGAGATGAGGTAGAGGTAGTATGTTTGGCGAGGTAGAGGGGGAAGGCGTGTCGAGGGGGGAGGCGCGCGGCGAGGCGGGGATGCAGTAGTCGGTGGCGGGCAGCGGGCTGTGCGGGCTGCGCGGGCAGTGCATGCGGCGCGCGGGGTAGCGGTTGAAGATGTGCACGTGCGTGACGCGGCGTCAGTCTGCCTCGTGCTCGTGCAGCTGCGCCAGCAGCGCCGCCCGCCGCGACTCCAGTTCCGCATCGCTCCACGCGGCCGATCCCGCGGTTCTTGGGACACATACAAATTGGAATGTTCTCATACAGATAAACATTGCTTAACTCAAAATAGTATAAAATGTGGTAATTTAAGAATTGTATGCAAGAATTTCAGTGTCATTATTCATATAAATAAATTGTGAATCTCACAGAATATTTTAGTCTTGCGGCTAATGATCAATACTCCACCCCTCACTGTAACGTAAAAGTTATATGATTCGAATTTAGAAAAAAAGTAAAAAAAATGTAACAAATAGTTTTACAATGTTATTTTGGTCTTATTCACGTATTCTCGCTAATTAAAGTATAATTATAACAGTTACATTCTTTATTTCTTAAATTATATGACAGTATACGAATGTTATCCATACAAAGTAAATTGCGTTACACTGGCTCACTTGAAACGCTATAACTAAAGAATAGAACAAAATATTATATGTGACGCTCACCGTTCCTTCTTTTCTTTCTTCTCCTTCTTCTTCTTAGGTTTGTGCGCGATCTCTGTTTGGTCTGGAGAACTGGGAGCACTGCGTTTTGTCTTCTTACTCTTATGTTTTACCGGTTCCTCTTCCGACATAGCGCAATCTTCCGGTGTTGGCGACTTCTGCAATAAATATTAAGTTTTTCAGCAAATTATACAATTCAATTCAGTTAGAAGCTGTCATATATAGATATGCGTCATGCGAAATGATAGATAGTCCTTACAACGTGATAAGTAAGTAGAGTAATACCATAAAAATGATAGCTACCGGGGGTGGCGAATGTTTGCGATGTTTCTTTTTTGTTTTCTTGTGTTTCCTTGCTTCGTCTTCGGATCCAGAGGCGCTGTGCTCCGAGCGGGATGCGGATAGGCGGGCGAGGGGCGCGGGCGGGGGCGACGCGGGCGGGGGGGACGCGGCCGCGGGCGGCGGCGGCGACGCTGCGGCGGGCTGCGCGGGGGACGGGGAGCGCGAACGCGACGCCGATGGGGACCGCGATCGTTGCTTCTTCTTCTTAGACCGCTTCGACTTGCGCGGCTTCGGATGGTGGTAGTGGAGGCAGCTGTCCTCTTGCTCGTGTTGGAAGTCCTTTTAGTTGAAACGAAAAAATGGCAATATTTAGAAAAATATTTGCAAATTCTACAATCACCGAGTTAACACATTTATATAGAAATAAACAAATCTATTTTTGTACATTTTATTTAATTAAGTTTATTTTTAAATATTCATAACTGTTACTTACATTATTTAATATATTTTTTTGTGTATCAAAATAGATGTTGAGTGCACCTGTATGGAATAACACCTTGCAATATGTTTGATTTTATTTATATGTTAAGTGTATATTGTTGGCGGACCGAATAAAATAAGTAAATAAATAAAGAACTGATTTTAGAATTTGGATCGGACAAGTTTGGCCGCGCACCTTGTATATGCGCGCGCGCTCGGCGTCGTCGGGCACGGCGGCGACGTCGGGCGCGGCGAGGTCGAGCAGCGCGCGCGCCTCGCTCCACGGCAGCGCGGGGTCCACGCCGGCCGCGCTCAGCGCCCACTTGAAGGCGCTCTCGATCTTCTTCTGCGCTTTGGACTCCTCCTTTATCTTCTCTTTGTTTTTGGCCTCGGCCTGATTCAAATTAAATAGTACATCTTCAATATATGTTATTAGTATTTGTGTAAAAAATGTGATCATATTTCTTAATTGCCCATATTTAATTTTCTTATCCAAATCAATTATTAATCTAAATGATTAATAATTGATCATTGCGCATATCATACACAGTGACCAATTATTAATCACACATCGAAAGAACGGTAAAAAAATATGAAGCAACTGCTGAGATTTGCTGAGCGCAATAAGAGAGGTAAGGCGGAGCTTGGTTGACTTTTGAAAACACACTATCTAAGATACTGGAGAAAGGTTTGTTCATTTCATTCCTCCTCTTTCGGTCTTTCGGTCCTCATGAGGACCTTCTTTATAAAATAAATAGTGAATAAAATACCTTCTCGAGCAAAGAATTGTAGGTAAGTTTCACGTTTCCTGCATCCAAGGAGGCGGACTTGCTGTCCTCGCACACCACGGTTGCGAACTCCTCGAACGTGGTGTCGGGCTTCACTTCAAACTCTTTTTCTTTCAGTATTTCTTTAATTACTTTTTTTTCATCGTGAAACCTCGCTTTCAAATTTTCAACATAGAATTTAAATAAATCTAGTGGTGTGGATCCATTTTGTCCTAGAAGATAATATATTTTTATTATTATTTAAAACAATCACCAGTTGAGCGAACACCTACGAGTAGGTGTTCGCTAAAGTGGTAAGAGTGATAGTTCTATATAGATGAAGTTTATTTAGTATAACATTACTGATACTTTAGCGTAACAGGTAAATATCAATTTTTATAAGAGGTCCTCATATTTAATGATTTTTATATAGAAATGTGCATTTGCCAAATTTAATATATAATAATTATACTTAGATACCCATCAGCTAGAATAACTCTAACTCGACGACACGCTATCTCAGAATAATTTAAATAGTTAAAATATTATTAGAAAATGTATATTTTTCGGGTACATTAAGGTGACGATAATGGCTTCAAGTTTCATCAGCAAATGTGATAGAATGGCTTTTAATGATTTTTTTAATTTAATCAAGTAAGAATATACAAAATTGAATCAGACGTAGGAAGTAAATATTAAAAGTAATAAAACTGACCGAGCATGGCGGAGAAGCGCATGTCGGCCGACACCACCGGGTACAGCTCCACCCACAGCGACATGGACGTCAGCTTGCCCTCCTCGTGCAGCGAGTCCAGCAACGCCTGTGTACAGATTTCATCTCATTTCATTATACAATACACGAGTTATCTAAATTATATAACAATTCGGCTTTGGTATAATCATTAAAAATTTGGTTAGGTAGAAGCTCGGACAGGGAAGGTGAGCGTTAATACACTTTAAAGGGGCCTTTTAAACCTACACTGGGGTCGCAAGTCTCAAGCGTTGCTCGGAGCTCCATGGAACGCTAAGTTGTTTCTTCTCATTAAGTTATAGTCTTAATTTTTCTTTTCTCCCAAAACTTACTAGGAATGTTCTAACTCATGGGGCGCAAATATCTTTGTGCAATGTTTATTTAAATAATATTATTAAAGGTTCTCATAATATTTACCAAAAAATTGTCTCTGTTTTTTCTTTGTTGCCGTTTATTTCTTTTTTTGATTTGCTCTCTTTCTTGTAAATACTCAGCTTCCAAATTTCGTATATGCTGCTCAAATACTGAAAAAATGTTGCTTATTAGATTTGTATTTTGCTTGACTATATTCAGATTCAAATTAACTTATCTAAACAAGCTTAAGATATTTTTTAATAACAAAACATAAAAATTGTAAAACCTCAGAATCTAGTGACAATGAATTTTTATATAAACTTTTGAATTGCATTTTTAAAACATGAAAAATTTATGCGATCTTCATGTGTTATCTGGTTTGAGGAAGTGGGGACGGAGTAAGCAGGGACTAAGTAACGGAGTGTCTTAACACTAGGTTCTTATGCTTCCTGCAGTTCCCTCTGCCTACCCTGCCATGTGGGGGATAAAGCGTGAAGCTAAAAAAAAAATCTGGTTTGATCTGGAACATTCCATGGCAAAGAATTAAGTCCAAATAAATTACATGATATATGGAAGTGGGGCCTCAATAAAAGTTATTTAAAGTGATGAACATTTGTAATATTTTGGACACTTGGATATAATAACAATGAAATTAAAACACTAATGTAGAACTCAATAAGAAAAATTACACTAAAAATAATATAAATCATATTTAGTAATAATTATTAAGCGTCTTCATTGTCATATTATTTTAAATATACCTATGAGAGCATCCTCCTTATCCATTCCCAACAAACTAACATCGTTCTTAAACGCTGCATTTTCCAACAGCAACACCTGAGCTTCACTCCAAGTACTACTGTATGTAATTTCATTCATATTCTCTAAGACCTGTTTAATATATGAGTTATTATTTGTTTATATTATATTCAAATAATATATTTGTGATATAATAAAAAATCAAAATGCTATGGGACACGAAACCGCATCCGTAGAATATACTACGCGGATACTGTACATTATATTATAAAATATTAGTACGATTTTCATTTTTTTTTCTTTACTATGAGAAATCAATAAAAATATTAAAGATTTAAGCCACTTTAGAGCTGTTTGTATTATATTACTATTATATTGCAAGGTGTACTTATCAATTATAAAATTTGGATAAAATTAAATACAATTTTTTTAATAACAATCTAAAACGAATTACTTGGGCTAACATCTTCATGTTCCTCTTTTTTAAAGCTTTGGCTTCTTCTTTTTCACGTTTAGCAATAGTAAAAATACAATCTTCATAGATATCCCTTCTATCTGAATCCGGAACGCATCGCCATATCTGTATAAATATTTAATTTTTATACTAACATAATACCATATGCAATGCTGGATATTCCATTAATATATCTAATCTATATACTAAAATTTAAGTAGTTGGTCTCAAAATATTTCTAAGCAAACAAATTTTAATTTTTAATCATTGTAACAATACAGAAAATAAACTTAACAATTGGAAAATACGAAATTTCGACTTTACTAGATATACAGACTTTATTAAGTATAAATAAATAAATGGCTGACAAAACTATTCTTACCTCAAGGTTGCTAAACATTTCCTCACATTTGTAATATTTAGTGAGTGATGTTACTCTTTCACAACTCAGTAAAAATTCTTCTAAGTTTTCTCTATTCTTTTTTGTTTTTAATCTAAAAAGAAATAATAAATTAATAATATAGATATAACAGTAAATTCAAAAATATACTGTCCTAACAAATTATGTATGTTACAACCATTATTAAGTATACCTTGAAAAATTTAGCGTATGTAGATATGCATGTGAAAAAAAATTACCTTTGTTCTTCACGTTCATCTTTTAATTTTTGTGTTTTGTATGCATTGAAAGCTTGTTTCTTCTCATTAAGCTTTTTAAAAGTTACATATCGAGGGTCTTTTGAAATTATTTTAACACACTGTTCCCATGTAGCATTAGAAGGAACATTCTGAAATTAAAATTTAGGTTATTTGTACATACTGTTAAAAAATAAGAGTAAAAATATTACACAAAACATGACCATAGTTCTAATTAAATAATACAAAACAAAGAATTTGGTTACCCTATCTTTTAAAAGCTCTTTAAAAGCTTCAATTGCTTCTTTTTTATCTTTGTACTGAAGTTCTTGTTCTGGTTCACTGCCATTGGGCTGTGGTGGGGCAGCTATTTCTTCTGGATTAACTGTATAGTTATTGAAATCATAAATAAAATAAGATAAAGCAATATTGTATAAGTGATTATTTTTAACTTTTTTTAAAAAAGAAAATTTATCCTACACATAGCAGGATATCCCACAAACTGTGGGGATAAGTGTTAAGACACTGTTCCCCACTTTATTCAAGTCATTGCTTGTTGAGTAGTGGAACCCAACATCACAATTGCCTATTTGTTGTGTTGTTATTGTGAGGAATATTTGCAATTCACATTGTGACAATATAATTAACACTTTTGCAAAGAATGGGCAATATATGTAATTTTTAAAAAGATTGAGGGGTTATATACATGTTGAACTTACTCTCTTCAGGAATAGGTATGGCATTGGCAAGAGATGGATCTATTGCTGCTAAAGTTTTTGCCATTGCTTCATCAAGCGCTGAACTACCAGATGTTGGTACAGCTGGTGACATTGGAAGTGGCACTTCACCTGGAGGAACTTCTGCATTAAGTATTGCCCTAAAAATTGAGATTTGGATGTGTTACGACATTTTAAAAGTTCTTATGTGATCATTTATACAAGCATATACAAAAAATATATGACCAGCATGTACACTTTTTAATTTATATTTAAATACACTATCTATTTAAGCACAATTATACACTTACATTATTGAATTAGAATAAATAAAAAATAAGCAACAAAAGTAAATTACAGGTACAAATGTATATTTAGTCATTACAATTAAATCTTCTTAATATAAATAAAAATGACTAAGAATAATTACTGAGCAGCTTCTTCAGCAGCTATTTTGTCTTTGATGTCTTGTAATTCCTTAGGAATAACCCAGCTTGATTCTTTTGTTTCAATATTGTGGTAATATACTCTTCCTGCATCAGTTGTGTATTCTTTCCACACACATGATGATAATAATTTCTAGATAAAAAAACACATAATGAGTTCTTAAAGTAATAATAATAATAATAAATATACTTTATTGCACAACTTAAATTAAATAGCACAAATGAAAAAAAAAGTAAATAATAAAATAAAAGAAGTACAACTAGGCGACCTTATCGCTTAAAGCGATCTCTTCCAGGCAACCTTTGGAAGTTGGAGTTGTATAAGGACGGGCGGTGCATTAAAAAAGAAATACGTAAATATATATACATATACATACATATACATACACATACATACACATATATCCACATACATACACATATAAATATACATACACACTTTCATATAAATACATACACACATACATAGATACATATATATCAAGATCTCAACAAAAAGAAAAAATAATTAAGAATTAAAGAAATACAATATTACAGGCTTAAAAAATGATTTTTAAGCCTCTTTTTAAAAATGTGTAAACTCTTAGCACGCCTGATCTTAATAGGAATAGTATTCCATAGTTTGGCAGCTTTTACAGTAAAGGAATTGGAGTAAAAAGAGGAAGAGTGAAGAGGAATTTCAAGTAGTAAGTTATTATCGGAACGTAAGGAACGGGAGTGGGTGTCATGAAGGAACTTAAACTGTTCCTTCAAATATGGGGGAGTAGAAGGATTAAACAGCACTGAATAGAGAAGATGAAGTATGTGAGTATTCCTGCGAAGGCGAATAGGGAGCCACTTAAGCTTATTTCGAAACTCGGAGATATGTTCATATTTACGTACACCAAATACGAACCTAATGCAAAGATTTTAAAGCCGCTCAAGTTTATTCAATAGCTCCTCCTTAATGTCAAGATAACACATATCAGCATAATCAAGAATTGGTAATAAGAGTGAGTTAGCCAACACAATTTTGGTGGGTAGTGGTAGGAAATTATGTAGCCTACACAGGCTCGACGATGCAGCATAAATTTTTCTACTTACCTCTCCCACTTGTGATTCCCAAGACAAATGCTGATCCATAATGACACCTAAATTTCTTACCGATTCGGTAAATGGAATACAGGATCCATTGATCACTAAAGGTGTCGTTTGCGATTTATCAATTTTCGCCAATAATTTGGGACTGCCGATTATAATTGCTTGTGTTTTAATTTTTTGTTATCAATAAATTGATTAATACTGTTTATATCAATAAAACATAATATATAGTTACTTACTTCAGAAGGAGTCTTTAAGTCATCTGGCTTTTCCCACAAGCTTTGTTTAGTAATTGAATTATAGTAGTATATTCGACCATCTGGGGCTTTATGTTCAGACCAAGGACAACTTTGATTAGCCATAGGTGATATTTCCGGTGCAGGGGCACTCAAATCCTATAAAATTGATTCAATATTTCAGTGTAAAAGATTATAGTATAAAATTTGAAAGTTCAATATATATATATATATATATATATATATATATATATATATATATATATATATATATATATATATATATATATATATATATATATATATATAATTTATTATTTACTGGTTTAAATGGAGGAAAGCCAGGTGGTGGCATGGAGAAGGGTGCCATCATAGGTGGAAATCCCATAGGGGGTGGAATAGGCCCCATATTCGCTGACAACCCTGGCACGGGTGGCATTGCAACAGCCGGTGGCATTGGTGGAGGCATTCCACCTAGCATTGGCGGCGGCATAAGTGTCGGCGCGGTCCCTATCAAACTAGGTGAACTTGTGCCCGCGCTTGGAGGTTCCTATGAAAATAATAATATAATATTTTTTTAAAACCTCTAAAAATAACAATGTGTTATAAACATAATGCAGATCTATATTTACCATTACAAAGAATGAGTTTCACTAAAATCAAAATGTAAGCAGTTTCGATTTCTCACAATAGTGATTCTATATTATTAGTGCTAATATAGCAATGACATAAATTTGTAAACGATTGGATTTCATGCCACAAATTTATAAGTCAATTTCAATTGTATTAGCAAATCAAGCTTTATACATTTAAAACATTTAATAATAGAGTACTTCAATCTACTGACATTGACAATGGTTGAATTTAGACCCAGTCTCAACCAACAGATTATTAAAACGTAAAATTAAACAAATCAATTATGTGAGGATTACTCCTTTAAACTATATAATACAACAAATTTAATTACTTGAAATAAAATAATACAATATATATAAAAGATCAATATATTTCATTTGTAAATATAAAAGTATATCACCAGAATATTGGAAATAATCATAAATTTTGTTATAAACAAGCTGAATAAATCATAAGTTTTATGCAGCACTGCCTTTAATACTGCCAGCTTTATAAATATTTAAATGACAATTTACTACATTAGCATTACATTATATATTTATTATGTGTCTATGTAAGTGTATAATATATACTTTAATGTGTATGTGAGTGCAAATAAGCACATATGTAATTATATATAGTATATTTATTTAAAATTAATATTATAAATATAAACCTTCCTTCCTGCTATAGATCCAATATTACTTATAACGGTTGTCTGTAAGAGATCGTAGTCAGTGAGACATTCTTACGTATAATATATGATTATTATCTTCGGAATTCTCGGTTTCAAACGAACATGGGTACTTTGAAAGGCTTGTGTGGGGACACACGTCCAAACGTAAACGCCCCTTAGGTAATATAAAAGATTTTAGTGTGACTAATCACCCGGAATCTTTGAGTAATCATATATAATTGCCCAAAGATGGTCAGAGAATAATGCGAAGGAACTATTTAAAATATAAAAAATAAAGTAAAGTAAAAATAAACTTAAGTGTTACTATGAAATGGGGTTTGCATTAACTGAACACTATACCATCGCACGAGACAAACGGAGATGCGTCTTTTCAAACGTTATAAACTGAAAAGTTGACAAAGGGTGATTGACAAAAGCTGAATTCGGTGGTGGAAGCCGAAGCGGCCATTGACAAACCAGATAGGTGTCACTCTCGACGAGTGCACTAGGGAAGTACACGTCAATGCTGACGAACGATCAAAGATCCCGCGAAATCTTATGAGTTCATTAGGCGTAAAAATCTAGCCACTAGGGCACACGACGCATTCCCATCCCCAGAAAATCGTAGTGAACTGTGGAGACTCCAAAGACTGGCTCGAGCCTGGTTCAAGGAACTCACAGCAGGGCCGTAGCTAAGGGGGGGCATTGTGGGGCAATACCCTACCTTAAAATCCCTACCTTAAAAATACCAACACTAAGATAAAATACATTATTTGTCTACGCATAGCTATTGAACGTACCTATATCACTTTAGGTGATCGATTTAGGGATCTGTGCTGCGAGGGCAGATCAATTATAATATTTTTTTTACTTCCGCCATACCTGTAACCAATGCTACCCTACTTACTTAACCCTAAATTCGACTCAGGAGCAGGAGCGAGTCAGGGCTGTACCTAGCTACACACAGACGAAAACTGAGAGTACAAATTAATGTTCATTACGCCTTCCTACTACTCAACTTAGTAGAATTTTTAAGAACGACACGGTCGTTCAAATGCCACCCTTATTACACCTAGACGGAACACTAGCCTCAGACGATCTTGCGAAGGCCGAATCAGAGCAACCGTGTAATCCCACCCACGTCGCGATGGTGGACACACATGTAGAGAAATGGGCGCCGAGACCTAGCAGTGGGCGTACCGACGCGTCCGACGTCCGTAGACGAAGTCACGGACATTATAAAGGGTCTTAATTCGAAAAAAGCCCCTGGATCCGATCGCATCACGAATAAGATCCTGAAAATCTTACCAGTACACTTTTTAACGCTGCTCGTAGCAATATTTAATACGCTCCTCCAGGAGTGCACGTTTCCTGATCAATGGAAAGAGGCGATTGTCACCGGCATTCACAAGTCGGGTAAGCGGCGAACTAATCCGGCCAGTTACCGTCCCGTCAGCCTTCTTAACACCGCCTTTCGAGCCCAACACTCAAGCGTCCACCAAGTCCACCGCCTCACGGAGTATCTATTGAGTAGAGCCAAAATAATGCCATCAGCTGCAATATTTTTAAACATCGCGAAAGTGTTTGATAAGTTTGGCACAACGGCTTGATCTTCAAGCTGAGACACGCAAATGTACCAGACAGGCTCGTGCACATCATACGAGACAGGGTCACCCTCTCTCGCCCTCTTTTTTAAAAGCCAATTAGAGCCGGAGTCCCGCTAGGGTCCATTCTCTCCCCACTTCTGTACAACCTATACACACACGACATTCCCAAAGCCCCAGGCACAAACCTAGCCCTTTTCGCGGTTGACCATTGTTGACCGCCTACAGGTAGCTTTGGACCGACTGGGAAAGTGGGTCACAAAGTGGCGCATTGAAGTCAACCCCGACAAAAGCACTTCGGTGTATTTCCCCGTGAAAAGAAAGGATTACATGCCCAACGTTCGCCTCTTAGGCAAAATCATTCCCGAGTCAAGTACGGCTAAATACCTAGGTGTAGTCCTAGACAGTCAACTGTCATTTAAAGCCCACATCTCGTACGCTCGTAAAAAAGTGAATTACGTGATAAGCTGTCTCTATCCATTGATCTGCGCTAAGAACAAGATGTCGCTCAAGAACAAGATTTTCCTGTATACGACGTGTATCAGGCCAATTTTCACATAGATAAACAAGATTTTCGTGTATACGACGTGTATCAGGCTAATTTTCACGTAGATAGTAATGTGTCCGAACACATTGCGGCAGCATTGTGTTCGGACACACAAAATTAGATAGACTGCAGATACTGCAGAATAAATTCATGCGCAAGGCCACGGGCGCGCCGTGGTTTATGCGCAGCTTAGACATCCATAGAGACACTAAATTAGACTCAATCAAAGAATTGTGTAGGAAACTTTCGAGTAGTTACTTCACGAAAGCAGCGCATCATCTGAACCCGCTGGTGGTAAACGCCTGCGTAGGCACGTACAATAAGCCGCACCGGATATAGGCCCCGCGATTTATTAATCGACGATGCTGACCCCGTCACTAAAGCGAACGACGAAAAGTATGTAGGTAGGGCTATACACTTTCGCAAACGCACACGATACCCACACCGTCCCCGCCGGTGGAGACGAGATCCCCACTTTTCAGTGACACGACCGCGCCTCGGCGCGGGAGGAGTCCCAAAATAAACTCCAAAAAAAGGGCGTCACTGGGTAGGCCTTTTTTTTTTTTTTTTTTTTTTTTTTTTTTTTTTTTTTTTTTTTTTTTTGTTGATGCAGGGGGAAATCTTCATAGATACCCGACTCCTGGGGGGGAGGCCGGGTTATGTGAGATTGTACTCACTAAAACCCCCTGCGATGGCCGCCACAGCACGGAAAAACGGAGAGGCTACGGGATCGCTTTCGCAGCACGTCCGCGGCCTGCGGAGCCCTTCTCAGGAGGGCGAAGATGGTCTCGCCCTCCCCGCACCCCTCGCTGGTGCGTACACCGGCAGTCCGGGGCCATACCGGACTGCGGTCTTCCTCTCGGCCGTATGAAAACGGATGCGTGAGACCCCCATCTCACGCACCCACGGCCGGAGGGAGTGCCCTATTTATTCCGCCCCGGGCACTGGGGCTTGGAGGCCGTGAAGGGGACCCGCAGGTCGCCTCCGCCGAGCGGGATCGGCCCTCTCCCGAGCCCGCTCCGCAGTCTCCTTCTGGACCATGACGGACTCACAGAAGTTGACTACGGCCTCCCACGCCGAATCCCTGCGTAGCATCGCCGACACTACTGTTCGCAGGGAGAGATTTCGCCCGATTTGCTGGACCAAGACTTGCCTCTCCGCGGTCCACGCGGGACACGCCTCCAGCGTGTGTTGGGCAGTGTCTTGGTCCGCCCCGCAGTGGTGGCAAACTGCCGTCGCCTCGCGTCCGATCCTACACAGGTACTCTCCAAAGCAACCGTGACCGGTCAGTACCTGTGTAAGTCGGAAGGTGACTCGTCGCTTCCTTCGCATCCAGGCCTCGAAGGCCGGCAGGATCGCACTCACGACGCGTTTGTGCGCGTACCGATCTCCGCGGAGACGGGCGTACCACGTCGTGTGTGCCCTTCGCTGCTCCTGCCGTCTGAGCGCTTCGAGGACGCTGGCAGGGGTCACTGGGTAGGCCTAGTAGGGAATATCCTCCACCACAAACAGTGTACGCAAGCATGGTCCGTGTCCCACAGGAGACGCCCTTGCGATACTGTGCTCTTATTTGTTAGTGCCACTCCGTGGTAGCCAAGCCAAGGTCGTAGCTCTTTTAGCTCGGCCTCCCCACGCCAAAGTGATGCTGTAGAGGCCGCAGGACCACAGCATACTATCCATTCAAACGAAGACGAAGACGACAAAGGGTGATTCATTTTCCACTAGACCTTGTAATGTATCGGGCGCGAGGCTAAAGGTGTCGAGAAATATTTATAGGCTTCACCTTAACGCGAATCTCATGAACATGTAGCTCTCCCGATTAATGACGGTAAGCCAGAAGCTTACAGTTCTATTCTCAGATCCGTGAGATCCCACTCGGTTGCAGCTCGTCACAAGTTTATTATTATTATATTTGTACTTTCACTGAATTAAAACATGTTGGCTAAACGGGACACAAGTTTTTGACAACGTTCACAAAATAGTTCCCAAACCGTTCCACCAATTTCAACATTTTAAATTCCGAGTTTAAGCTCGAGTTTAAAAATATCCCAACTATTCATTATAAAAGAGTTTAATGCTCAATGTTTTATAACTATTAATACTTATTGTTGTTTTCTATTTAATGTTTTTATTACTTCGCATTATACTAAATAATTGTAAAAAGAATTATACATTTAATTTAATGTTTGTCTTCTTAATTATTTTTGCTATAGCTTTCATATTTGCCACAGATTTTATGTTTAGTTCTGATTTCTCCATTATATGAACATGGTTTAGATTAAATCATCTAAATTTTCTATTATTACTTAAATATTCTACATTTATTTAAATGTCTCTTAAATCTATTTAGATCACCGGCAAATCTTTTATTTCTACATGTTTTTAACAAATTCAAAAATGTAGCAGGTTCACATTCTATTCTTATTTTTCGTGATATATTTTATAGGTGGTTATAAATTTCATTAAAAAAATAGTAATAAATATTTGCTTCTTGTAGTCATCATCTATATTTTTGATCTGATGATGATGATAAGAGAATTTATTTTAAATGCAAATTAGTGATTTGCAAATACTATAATAAGAAGTATAATTTACTTATAAATAAGAAAAAATGTTTGAGTGATTTAGATTATTATTATTATATGATATTTCAATAATAGGGAATGGACATTGTGCTTTTTACGCTGTAATAGAAGAAACTACATAAAGATGAAATGTGAATTACTTATATTTACAACAAAATTATTCTGTATAAAAATACTATTTAATATACTTGTGATTTTTTATGTAAGGAAAATATTATTATGTATACAATTTTAATAATGGGTATGGAAAATTCAAGAATTACAATCTGATGTCATAGAGAAATTCTAAAACGAACGTGATTATGGTTTACACTTTACTATTTAACGGTTTTTGTTATATTTGTCTATGGGTAAGCCAACATTATTACGATTAACTTGTCAAATTCATATGACAAATTGCAGCGCGGCATTTTATTGTTACTTTGATACTTACTATTATTTGTGTATTTCTGTTGTGACCTTTATAATTCACAGACATTTAATATTAAATATTTATATTTTAAACATTTAATAACACACAATTTAGCAAAATGTCGAGTACTTCGCAAAAACATCGTAATTTCGTAGCTGAACCTATGGGTGAGAAACCAGTAACAGATTTAGCGGGAGTTGGAGAAGTTCTTGGTAAACGCTTGGAGACCGCTGGATTTGATAAGGTGTCTATATATTATATAGAAGATTCTATTTTTTTCATTGCATTTTAACATGCTAGGTAGTAATTGCAAGTGTATTTTATTACACTTGAAATGACTAATCGAAATATTTCACAACACTTACGATGTTACTGAACCGATTGCTATTTTTCTAATAATAATTAAATTAGCATTTTGTACTTCGCAATATTATAGATAATTTGTCAATCACTAGTTTTATACTTACATGACAACTATAAAAAGTTGACAAGTAGGATGAACCTGTAGCAAGTGTTTTGTTACAAAACTCTATAAAAACATTACGAATTTTTATTTTTTGTACAATTGTAGATATAATTCTAATTATAAACTTATATTTATCTATAAAAAATACTAAAATTTTGTTTAAGTAACAGAACTACTTTGTCTCATAAAATTCTTTTAATATATTTATTAAAAGCAATTATATTAGCATATTATTCAGCTTGTATGATTTTTTAAGAAAATAATTTTTCCTTTTGTTTCAGGCTTATGTTGTGTTGGGCCAGTTCTTAGTATTAAAAAAAGACAAAGAGTTGTTTCAGGAATGGATGAAAGAAACTTGTAGTGCCAACTCTAAGCAGTCAGCAGATTGTTACCAATGCTTAAAGGACTGGTGTGATGAGTTTTTGTAAACATTTTTAATATAAATATACTAAACATAATTAATTCAACAAGGTACTATTTACTGTTCAAGACTTTGTTATTATCCACTTGTCAAGAGAATGTTATCAGATAATGATAAAAATGCTTTAAGTATAATAATATATGTAAATAATAAAGTTATGTGTCAAAGTAAACATACAATTGGGACTAAGTCATGCATGATTCATTCTTACAATGCATTGATTTATTCTTACTTTGTGATTACTTAACATATGACAAATTGATATAAATTATCAAATTTATTTTTACTTGAATATTAAAATTGTAAAAAATATAAAACTATGTTTTATTTCAATATTCACATTATTTATATTTATCAACCACTATTAAGTGAATGAAATATTAATGAATTGCAGAATTCCTATAGTTTAGTTAGGTCAAATAACATACAATTTAACATAAACATCAAATTTACATTAATTATATTTACAAAAGTATTTTTTTACATCACAAATAGTTACAGTAATAAATAATTTCATTTATTTTTTAGTCTCATGTTATTTTAAGCAAAGTACTTATTAAAAAACCAAAGTTTTATTTAGATATAATCTGTTTTTAGTAAATATCATTTATTCATTGGGAGTGTTTCTTCTGCCTAGATTATGAGTTCAAATCATTCTCTGAATATTTTACTCCAATATATCATAATATCTTTTCAGAATAAATAACTTAATAAAGAAGTCCTTTTTATATCTTATGTGACAATGGCAAATAATTAATTTTGACTATCAAACTGACACTGCCAAAGATGAATGTGCTACCACCATTCAACCTACCACAAATAAGTTGATAAGAAATAAAGATGATAAATAATTTATAAATATGTGATTTCTATGTTCATATAATGGCAATACTATGCCATGAATATAATAAAGAATATGAAAAAGAATATTAATACACCAAATATTTTAAACATTAATGCTCTGTTACCAGTTATACTCTGAAAATATTTTAATATTTCCCTATGACCAGCTTCCACATTCATTTCAGCCTCATGGATATTAGCATCAATTCTACCAATTGCTTCATCTTGCTCTTTGACCATATGAGCTAACTGCTGAAAAATTCCTCCCAACTCTACAATTGTAGTTTCTATGTTATGCATGGTTTCAGCTCTCTGCTGTACATATGTATCAGAATCATCTCTTAAGGCCAACTGTTGCAATTGCATATTGGATTCTTCACCTAAATCTATACTAACTTCGTCTGGCTGTAGCAATGATGGTACTTCCTTTACTACTGGGGCACTGCTTGAAAACTGTTCACGTCTATTGTTTTGATGCTTAAGATTTTCAGATCTCACTTCTAACACCTAAAAAAGTAGCAGTATTTAAAGTTACACATTAGTTTAGGTTGTATAATAAGTAAATAACATATGAATTGTACAAAAATAATAAACCTGTTTAAACTGGTTGCTCATAGATGCCAGTCTGGATTGCAGAGCTAATACAACACTAGACGAATGACTATGCATGCTTTTACGTCCCCTTGGCATTTCACCCAACCTAGCAATCTGTTGATTTAGTGAATTTAGATCACCTTTAATTATATAGGTCAACTCATGAATTTCCATTGGTCGATCATCAAATAAAGATTTCTTTTTTGCCACTGCAAATAATTGGAATTTAAAGTAATAAAAAATGAGCAAACAATATTTATATATTCATAATTAATCAGTTCAATATAACTTACACATCGCTAGTTTTTCTAGTTTGGCATAAGTGCTAGTAATGTTTTTACTAATAACTTTTGCCATACTCATAAATTGTGAATAAGTTGCAAGAACTGCTGCTTTTCTTTCGTCTTTAACGATAGGCCTTGCTAAAGTTCTTCCTTGTAAACTGCGAACGGTAGATACGAACTCTTGAGTTCTGTCTCTTGACGCCATAACTGGTTCAAATATGAAATCTTCCAAAAAGTCAAATTTTATGTCCCTCTCTTCTATTCTTTTCTGATATATTTCTTCAGGATAAGGCGACACGGGTTGATAGAATACAGATCCGTTTTTGTTTAATTTATTATATGGAACTTGCTCGTCTTGAGATAGCAAGTGTGTCTTGTCCGACACACCAACGTTACGACGACGAGGGAGCATTGAATTCTGGATTAATAACTAAAAAGAAAAAACACTCAAAGCTTGTCAATATTTTGAGGATTAATATTATATTTTATCACTTTATCATTGTAGATATAAAAAAATATTTTAAATGTTAATTAAGATGTCACGTTGTTACGATATTTTTTTAACAATTAAAAGTATTCGTCATTATAGACCTTGATTGGTTAGTTGTCTTATGTAAACGTACAAGCCAAATAAAAAATTAAATTCTCTACAATATAATTATTAATTATGATGACGATGGCAAGGCGCAAGCTCCATTGACATCATAAATGTCAGTGTCAATAGTAAATTTTTTTTTACTATTTATTTAACTACCACAGATGCAATGTCCTTTAAGCCTGTCCAAATTAGTAACACAGTATAAATTAAATATATCCAACATTACTGACAATATATTTATAAATAATTATAATATATTGGATTTATTAACAGGTTTTTAAATTTTTAGGAAAAATAAGTAGACTGATTTTTACATATCATGACAATGTGTTGAATATAAGCGACTTTAGACTTTAGGAGCGTTATCAATTAAAAAGAAGAAGAAATAACTTCAAATTTTTCAACCGTTTTTTCTAATGCTAGTGGTGCTACTTACTACAATAGTTATAGTTTCTAAATTTCTTGAATTAATTTGCTTATTTTGATGATACCACGGTACAAGTGGCGCGACTTGTTGGATTGGATTTCAGAATACCATTTTTCTTTTTCTCATATTACTGTACCTTCCAGCAGCTGTGCCATAGTGATTTTAAGTTATCAGCATTTTTAATAGAAATCAGTATATCGAGTCTAATAAATCTGTGTGATATGCACGACAAATATCTCGAGCAGCTTGATCCACATTGGGACTTTTATAAGGGCACTTTTAAAAGACTTTATGATTTGCATGCTGACTGGATAAAAACAGCCTAAATAAATGAAATTTTTTATGAAACAAAAATTGTATATTTATATGCGGAAAAATAATATTGAGTACAATATCTCATATTCTAGTATTAAAACTAATTTTAAAGAAGATTCATATATAACATTCATATAAAAATAATAAATAATTACGGAACAAAATGTAAATTCTTAGGAAACATACGGCTAACGGCAGAATGATTGAGCGGTGTGGAGAGAGTAGTCGATTTATGCGCTGTTACTGTTTTTAAAACTACATAGTCTAATCGGTTAAAATTTTATTGAGTAACCTACAGTTAGATGCATATAAAGAAGCTCTATCGAATAGCATTAAAATATAAAAAACACCCGCTTTTTACTTCAGCGGTTTGTTAACTAAAGGACAATACGTAACTCTGCACTCTAGTTAATTGAATTCTTTAATTTTTAACCGACTTCAAAAAAAGGAGGAGGTTCTCAATTCGACCTGTATATATGCTTTTTTTTTTTATGTTTGTTCGCGGATAACTTTGTCGTTTATGAACCGATTTTGATGATTCTTTTTGTATTTGGTAGGTCTTATACCAGAGGTGGTCCCATTAAAATTTTATCAAAATTGATTGAGTCCTTGTGGAGATAATCAACAAAAACAAATATCGACACAAACATTTATTATTTCTGTTCGCGAATAGCTGTGTCGTTTATGAACCGATTTCGATGATTCTTTTTGTATTTGGTAGGTCTTATACCAGAGGTGGTCCCATTAAAATTTTATCAAAATTGATTGAGTCTTTTTGGAGATAATCAACAAAAACAAATATCGACACAAACATTTACTATTTCTGTTCGCGAATAACTGTGTCGTTTATGAACCGATTTTGATAATTCTTTTTGTATTTGGTAGGTCTTATACCAGAGGTGGTTACATTAAAATTTTATCAAAATTGATTGAGTCCTTTTGGAGATAATCAACAAAAACAAATATCGACACAAACATTTACTGTTTCTGTTCGCGAATAACTGTATCGTTTATGAACTGATTTGGATGATTATTGTTGTATTTCGTAGGTCTTACATCAGACGTTGTTCCATTAAAATTTTATCAAAATCAATACAAACATTTATTATGTCTATTCGCGGATAGCTGTGTCGTTCTTAAAAACACCGACTACGGTGGTACGGTCGTTTCCTCATTTGAGAGGCATCCTTGCTCGGTCTACCCATCACTCAAAATCGTTAAATAAAGTAATTTTTAACAAAAAAGAACCGACTTCAAAAAGTAAAAAAGTTCTAGTCTAAAGCAAAAAAGTTAACTAAAAAGCAAAAAATAAATTTCGGCACAAAGTAATACGTTCGTATTTTTTCTTTGTTAAATTAAATTAATGATTACTTAAGTAAATAAAAAATATTTTATAATTTTGAAGTCGGCGCCAAGTAAATGCTACAACAACCTTACTACAATATCAAATTACTAAGTACACAAAATCAAATTTCAAACACACAATATTATTAAATATATCAAACAGTAACAGTGTTACAATATATATATGAATCAGTAGCTACTAACTATCAAAGTATTTTTAATACGGTAAGAATACAGAAGGTTGTTGTAGTATTTACTTGGCGCCGACTTCAAAATTATAAAATATTTTTTATTTACTTAAGTAATCATTAATTTAATTTAACAAAGAAAAAATACGAACGTATTACTTTGTGCCGAAATTTATTTTTTGCTTTTTAGTTAACTTTTTTGCTTTAGACTAGAACTTTTTTACTTTTTGAAGTCGGTTCTTTTTTGTTAAAAATTACTTTATTTTAATGCGTTCCTTATAAGAAGTTGTTTTATGAATTAAGGCCGCCATTGTGCATTGATATACCTAAAAACTAAGTGATAGTTAGAAAGAACGTAATAATACATTACGTTCTTTTACACCTGTATGCTACAAAGTATTATAAATAAAATAAAAATAATAAGTAGATAGTTGTCGTTGCTAAATTATCTTAAATTGTGCCAACGGCGGGGGTCACAGATAGGTAAAAAGATATCTGATGCAATGTAACTATTCCATATAATTTTGTATTTTAATTCAAGTTTTGATCTTTATATAATTTTGATAAATAGAAATAGCATAAGTTTTCATGTATGACCATTTCAATATAAGTTACTAGCGGCCCGTTTGACGCCGCCCGCTTGGCTGCACATTCAGAGGTAAAGTTATCAAAAATTGTAGCCTATAATATTAATCAAAGTGATCTATAAGATGTATTATTTTAAATTTTCAATTAAGTAAATTAATTTAGTCACTTTCGCTTAAAACATCCATCATCGCAAGCGTACATATTAATAAACAATAAATAAAACACCTTCAGAATTATTCTATATATAATAGTATTTCATCCATCACATCCGTACATAGCATAATTTTCAATAATATACATATATTAATTTCCATCTTTATATACATATTAGTGTTTATGTTAACTTTAACATTTTTGTTTTATATACTTCCTGATTTTGGCCTGTCAAGCATTCATCAATATATAGTGTACCTAAGCCATTTACTCATACAAGGTTTATACTTATCTAAAGAATATTCTTGCACTAGTGAGGCTATAATATAACAACTTATATTCTTCTTCAAGTGTCTTAATTTTCTTTTCACTGAGCGCTAATGCCTGTTGTAGTTGTAAAGGGCCTTTAGCTTTTTGATCATCAATCATTTCTCTTTCCTTTTTAATATGTTGCCATACAGAATCAAACCAATGCAGAGCTTCGAAATTAGAATCCTGAAACATAAAAAAATAGTTATTTAAAGATAATTGTAACTTACAGCTTACAATTTTTTAAAATATCATCTTTAAATTACTTTAGGTTAGGTTATTGGTTAGGTTTTACAACAATTTTCAGGAATTAATAATAACAATATTATTTTTTCTATCTGGTGGTTCAACGTGGACGTAGAGAAAGAATATCTTAATAACTTTAATAAAAATAAATGAAGGAGCAGGGTACCTGATCGAGTAATTTTAAAATATAAGCGATACCCATTGCAAAGCCATCGTCGGTAAATGATGCTCCTACTTTATTCTTCTTCGACATTTTATCTTTAGATAAAATCATGTGCTCGATAAAATTTAACGTCAATGGTGGAACGATGATATAAAAATTTTTAAGATGTACATTTTTAGGGTTCCTAAACACTGGTGCGAACACTTCTACGAGTAATTTAAAGTATTCTGTTCCTTGAATAAAGTTAGATATAAGATCATCAATATTATCATCCAAATTCTGCCCAGATTTTGACGTCTTTTCGCTTAATTGATATTCTTCGCATATTTTTTGGAAATTCCCGACCTCAAGGTCCGGCAGGAATGCGGTAGCGTCGCAGCAACAATGCCTACCACCAGACCGAATCATTCGGACGTATCCCATTGCATTCCCAATCTGACTGATTAGATCTCTAAATAGATCCAAATAGCTGTACCCATTTTCTGCGAGTCCTAATACTTTTATACCTTTGTTGAACCTTTCAGCATTTTTGTATGGATAAATTACTTCACAGTCTCCCTGGTTTTTCTCTAATATCGCGTAGGTCTTTTATTAAGCGAGATTTTATTTGTTCATCGTACATAAATTGAGAAAACGTAAAAAATTTATTCTTAAGGAATTGATAGGTAAAGTTGACCGTAGTGTTCATTATACCAGTGCCGTGAGTTCTTATCGAGTTTGCAATGTGCCTTATATTGATAGAATTAAGATGCTTATTATTGCTGCTTTTTTCAATAAAAATCTGATTATTTAGATTATATTGGTACTTGGAAACGAAAATGTGAATATTTCGCATAATTTCCAGCACGTCCAATCCCTGTTCTAGTGTTTGTGTGGGAAGATTGTCCTGTATTGTTTTTAAGTCGAATTTCATTTTTGCCATTTGGCGCATTTCTCCATACGTTTTCCAATCTGATAGCACAACAGTAGTTAAATTGTAGTATGTTTTGGATAAGTACTGCTCAACGAAAGGGACAATTGACATGTACAAATTATGTAATTGAAGATTGTCCAGAAGCAGTAAGGTTTTTTTAATCATGTCGAACATTAACGGATTTACTACATCCAACTGTAAATGAGAATGTATATGCAGTCGTAAATTTGTTTCGATGTTTTGACTTAAGTTTTCCAAAACCTCTTCATCAATGATTTGTTTCATTTTATTTTTGAAATCATTAGATTTATTTCCGTCGAATTGTTTATCCGTTTCTTGTAACAGCATCACGCAATCATCTAGTGCCATAAAGAAAAATTTTAATCTCACAGATTGCAGCTGCATACTGAAGTTTTGTTCAAAATATATAGGTATTATGTTTTGGTGCCACAACAGCCAAGAACAGTTACAATACTGATTCATGGTTTTTACAAAATTTGACAATATTTGAATTTTTTCAAGTAATAAACCTAATTTTACATAGCTGTCATCTATATATGTAGTTTCAGGTATAAAGTTAAGAGCAATATTCGTAGCTATATTACGTTCAATCTGTTGATGCACCTTTAATGGCTTGTTCTGCTATTACAATGCATGTCAGTTCATCTAAGCTTTTATTTGCATACTTTTTATCATTTATTAACATTTTCTTTATTTCAAGAATGGAAGACATAGCTTGATATGTAAGGTGCTGAACAATCATTGTTATTGAATTTATAATTTGATTATAATTTCTACTGACAGTATTCCATAAGCTCTTCAGTATATCCATGATATCAAACAATGACATCAGCATATTCTTTGATAATGCAATTCCAAGAGACACATGTAAGTTAATGAAACATAATATTGAGCAGTTGATATTAGCAGCAATATCCAGTCCCTCTAAAATAGTTTTTGCATGCACTGACATATCAGCAGCACTGAGCTTATTTTTGCTCGAAAAAAGCTCTTCTACTGACAATGTCCACTGGGTACTCAAACTTTGGAGATTCATTACATCTTTACTTAAAGTATTTTTTTTATTGTTCATATATGACTGACGTGACTTTAACATATTTTGAGACAGTTTGCCCAAGTTATTACTCAGGGAGGGAATGTACCTTTGCAAAAATTGTTCAGGAAACCAAATGACAGTTCCCAGAATAAAAATACTATGTGCCTAAAAATAAAAAATATGTATTAAAGAGATTTATGAACATCAATAATAGTTTTCAATTAAAACTTTTCTATTCGTATGTTATTTAAATACTACCTTTGTGTTTAAATCCAATAAGTTTTTTAAGGTTTTCTTATCATTGTGACAAAATAAATGTGAAGTTAACACAAATAATGTGTTTATTTTTATACATTTATACATTGTTTCATTGTTTGGCTTTTCCTGTATTAGCTTATCAAGGTTAAAAAGTGCATGTTTTATATATTGCAAAAATTCTGCTGAAACACTGGGACAATTTTTTGGGAGCAATTCCTTTTTTCTTAAATTAAGTAAGTTATTAAGAGTGTTTTGAACAATATCATCATTCATTATTTTTGTTGTTATATTATTTACAGCTGTAGTTAAACTTTCCACTTTTTCATTATTAATAAATTTATTATTTTGATTACACAGGCTTTGACTAAATTTGTCCCAGACTGATGATAAAGAACATCTTGATATTAGTAACTCAACTATTACAATAATTGTAAAAACTTCTCCAATTTTATTTATCACAAAGTGCCATTGAATTCCATCTAGAAGAAAAATAGACATACTTTTTGCAAATAAATACTTTTTGTATTTTTTTAGCATATTTACAACACAAGCATATAAATTCAACTGTATATACTTTAGAATGATATAGTGTTGTAAATATGCTAAAAAATTACAAAAAGTATTTATTTGCAAAAAGTATGTCTATGTAAGTTGTACATTTTGGGTGTAATATGTGAATAAGATATTGATACTTACTGATATTGACAATATTTTCATTAAAACATGCAAAAACTTGATTACATATATTAGTAAGTGTTTCATTACAACGATTAACAAATGAATTCAAGAGACAGATTGATTCCATCTGGAGTGAAATATCACTTTCACTATATTCATCATAAAGAGCTAAAAAATTAAAATGCCTGAAATGAAATCGAAAAAAAGTATTGTAAGATATACAATGGAAACTAGTTTTAAGCTGCCACCTCCACTTTTCTAAACATTTATTAACAAAAACTATTATTATTATAATTAGAAATAATGTATGTTTATTGTTAATGCAAACCTTAGAAATGCTTCCTTTTTTAATTCGTGTATTTCTATGCAAAGTGATGATAATACACTTAAAACTTTTGATATAATTATATTATCAGATGTTACTAAATCAATCGTATTTATAATTTCATGTGATTCCATAACCGCTTGTATTGGAGTAAATGTTTTGTTTTCATCTTTAGAACGTTCCTCTAAGATAAAAGCATAATCTTGATATTGTTTCTTAAAGAAATCACCATAACTTCGTAAAACATTTGATCCTGCTTCTTTTTCAGCCTCATTTGTCATTATTTTTTTCGAATTTATAACTCTATAAAATCAAAACGTAGTGTAGTGTATTTATAATATGCATTTGTTATTTAAAAAGCGCACTGAGAGCTTGATCCTTGAGTTGTTTTGTTGATATTTAATTTAGAATGTCTATTTTTTAAATTATATCTACTTTTAGTAGTTATAAACAGGGGGGTGAAACTCCCATACAAAATAAGTTTCAAAGTAAACTAGCGCCAACTCTCGCCCAGGACATAAGAAAGTTTGATATTTTTTACGTATTACGCCACTAGATGGCATTAACAGGTAGGATAAATTATAAAATTTAAATTATTTCATTATTTTTTATTTTCTTTACTAATAATTTTATTTTCATTTTTAATGTTATTTTATTTTCATATTTTATATAAAATTAGTTTATTTATTTTAATGGCAACATTGTATAATTACTAAAGTATGGCAGCATACTTAACGTTTTTTAAAATTTGTGCTCCCTTTTGTGTTCTGGATGTTACTGAAATTTTCTTGGTGTTTATTTTGATAATTTAATATCACGTTGCCTTTTACTGGACTCTGATACTTGTTTTGACGATCTACCTTAGGAAGATACTCGAATCTTTGATTTCTTACGTCTACGGATTAACTTGTTATTTTCTTTGCAGTAATGATGGTAAGTGTGGCCAACAGGTTTCTTTAATTATATTGTTAACGATAATTAGCCGAAATATGTATTTGTGTAAAATATTTATTCATTTTAATTTAAAAATGAGGATAGTATATAATGGAGATACTAAATGTAACTTCTTAGTAATGTAACATACACATCGTATATTATTTACTATACTCGTGTATAAATTTGAGTCCGCCCATATTAATAAAAATGTTTAAAAAGGAATAGAACCGGAGATGATAACCATTGACACTAAAATCAAAACTGTAAATTTTCTAAGAAACCTATAAACATCAATATTAAATTTCACTTTATAATACTCATAATTTATGATTTATTATATTAGTTAACATAATAGATATTTTTCATTGTTAAATTATTGTTGCCAAATTATTTTTATAATTGTAAGGCTTTAAATATTGATTTTTTATTATTTCAGAACACAAGACACTTCCCAACGAATGTCAGAAAACTGCTGAATTCTTTTATCTCTGATAAATTGTTTGATTTGCTTAATGGTCATTCTTATAAAGGCATGTCATGTTGATTAAATTGATTAATAATCTTGACATTAAATTAATTACTCATAGTAGGTGTAAATGTGTAAATAGTCTTAAGTGGCAAATAAACAACCTTTAGTATTAATGACCTCTTTAAAGTATAAGCATATGAATTTTGTAAAAAAGAAATAAAAAATTAAACTGATAGTCAAGTGTTTTATTTTATTAGAAGATTAAACTTGTCTTGCAAAATACTATGTATAAAACAACAATATTCATATCAACCAGATTAAAATTTATTTTATTCTTTTAATAATAGTAATTTAAAAATATACCTAATATTTTAAAAATATATGAAATTCCGGATATTCTAAACTGCCACCTAGTGAAATTTTTTAGTACTAATAACGCCCAGGACAAAAAAGTTTGTATTGAAAAATATCGAGAGTTGCGCATCTAGTATTAGTGTATCATCTATGGTTATACACATAGAAGACAATTTAAAGCAGGGAAGTGAAACTTCCATACATTGTCAAAACAAATGCTCTTCGATAGTGGTGCCATCTCTGCTTTCAGATACATGTAGCTTGTACAAAATGTCGTTTATATGGCGATAGATGAAGCCGCTTATCAAACAATATGCTGTACGGTCATTACTTAAATATATTATTTTTCGATCAAGAAACCATATTTAGGTAATACATCAAAATATAATTCATATAACAGAACCAGGAAGGTATATGTCGGCTCTAGACTCGTAGCGTAGAAGTAGCTACTCGAGTCTAGGCTCCTGGTCTATGGTCTTTCTATGATTGAAGGAGTTATAATATGACACAAGTGAATAATTTTAATTCTCCATAAAATCTGCGTCATAACAACTGTACTGCTGTCTAGTACGTGCCCAAACAAAACTTAATGGGGACGACATTTAATCTATATTTTTTAAAATTTTATATTCATTTATATTGAGATTTTTTAATTTTAATTACCGAAGTCAAAAATATAAAATAAACCGTCGTATATACTAAACTCCTCGTTACTTAAATTAAGTCGAGATAAACAAAGAAAAACCAGCCCTGGCAACATTCAACGACAGTGAAAACAGAAATCTGACAGTGACTTAAGGTGACAGTTTCGCGTTTGCGATATGAGTTTGTGTTGTTACATTAGCTTGCCTGACCTTTATCTTTTATAAATATAATATATTAAGTGTCTTGAACAGTATAACATATTTTTACTATAAAAATTTTCTATCCAGAAGCAAATTTCAATTTAAGCCAACATGGATCAAATGTTGCCGAGTCCTTACAATATACCGGGAATTGGTACTCCCTTGCACCAACCTGAAGAAGATCAGCAAATCTTGCCTAATGCAATGCAGCAGCAGCATCAACAGCAGCAGCAACAGCAACAGCAGCAACACCAGCATTCTTTGGTGTCGTTGGGATCATCGCCTCTTGTGGGATTTGGCACATCTATTATGGGTACTCCTCAAAGAACAATGCATACATATGCGCCTACTGCAAGCTACGCCACACCACAGCAGATGATGCAACCACAGACCCCTGTAGGTGTCATATGTGTTCTGTATTAAATTATTTTTTATTATTTTAAATATAAGCAGATACTACATTATTTACTTTTCATTAATTTCAGCAAAACTTAATGTCTCCAATGATTACTGGTGGAAGCATGGGGACGCAATTGTTGAGTCAAGCTAGTCCAGCTCCAATGACACCTATGACTCCACACTCTGCTGATCCAGGAATATTACCCCAGTTACAGTGAGATTTTCTTTATAATATAAGTGTTATCATAATTATTAATATTAAAATAACATTACATAGCTATTTTATTAACTGTTCTATTTTAGGAATATTGTATCAACAGTTAATCTTAATTGCAAACTGGATTTAAAAAAAATTGCTCTTCATGCTCGTAATGCTGAATATAATCCAAAACGATTTGCAGCTGTTATTATGAGGATAAGAGAACCTCGGACCACAGCTCTTATATTTTCGTCAGGTAAAATGGTTTGCACAGGAGCAAAAAGTGAAGAAGATTCCAGATTAGCAGCAAGGAAATATGCTAGAATTATTCAAAAACTTGGATTTACTGTAAGTTTTAATTCCAGTATGTACTATAATTGATTATAGAAATTGATTATAATTATATTTTAGAGTGCATACCAAAACCTTACCAATTTGAAAGCTTATGGAGTCTCATTAAATAATATTAATGCAGTTATTGTTCATAATACAATAGCAATAATATTTTTCAAGAATATGCATAAGACTACCTATAGAGTACTTTGCAGTTCAATATTCATAAATATAGTATAAATCAGCTTGCTGATATCACAATCCATTTTGTGTATGTGAATATATATGTAGAGAATTATAAAAATATCAATAATTTTTGTACAAATTTAAACATGATGAATTATTTCATTTTTATTATTATTTCTAGACAAGGTTCGTTAAGTGTTCACAAACCAATAGATAAATTAGATCCTTGGCATGTTATAGCTTGTGTGAGTCTAGCAGTTGTAGGGTCAATGCAACTTTGTGTTTTTAATTGTCTCTTGCTAGCAAATTGAGACTTGAGATATATTTATTTGTTGGGCTTTGAGCTAGGAGATGCTGGATGCATCTTGCCATGCATGTTTTTGCACTATAAGACATCTTACACAACAAATCATCATAGGTTCATTTTAATTTAAAATATTAAAGCTATATGTACTCAAGTAAGCAAGTAATTTTGTATTGCTGTACATATAAAAAATCATTAAATTTATAAAACCTCAAAAAGGGATACTGTGGTATATTTTTATTATACTTATAAACTCTTTTGTTCACAGGCAAAATTTTTAGACTTTAAAATACAAAATATGGTTGGAAGTTGTGATGTGAAATTTCCAATACGTCTTGAAGGTTTAGTACTGACTCATGGACAATTTAGTTCTTATGAACCTGAATTATTTCCTGGACTTATTTACAGAATGGTCAAACCAAGAATAGTATTACTCATTTTTGTTTCTGGTAAAGTAGTTTTAACCGGTGCCAAAGTGCGTCAAGAAATTTATGAAGCCTTTGATAATATATATCCTATACTTAAGAGTTTCAAAAAACAATAGACTGTTAACTAGTATAATATTCATCGTATAAGTTATTTTTGTAAGGTTTTGTTTATTATTAATAATATATTTTTTTAAAAATGTGTTTTATTCTACAATAGTATTGTTTGACCAAAATCAGGAGAATCTGTTATGCTAAATGCTCTAATATTTGTAACAATTAAACTTCTTCTTCTTTTGATTATGACTTAGGCAGTAATTTACTTCACCAATGTCACAGTGAATAGAGAACGAAAAAGCACCTGTCATTATTATGCTAAAATTAGCGTTGTTATGTGTTAACCATGTTAATTTACTCTTATTTTAAATAATTCAAATAACAACAATATCCTTATCCGTAACATACATGATATGTAGTCATGTATGTTACGGAATAAGGAAATAATGCGTCGAATTTTTGTTTATCATCATTTCAATTATTTGATCCTTTTACACTTTACTTTTACTTTTTTCTTTTTTTCAATTATTTTATACAAGCGACCTGCGGTTTTATTCACTTGAACTACGAAATTATTCATTTAATAACAAAAAATTACGTCAATGTATATAATGATATTAACGAACTCATTGCATATATAAAAGTTAACATTTTTTACAACGGTTCGCTGTTTACGTCTACGTTTCACTCATAGATTACAAAGAGGAGGAATCGACGCGAAGTTGTCTCTCTCTCGGCCCCCGAGGGGGGAGAGGAAAATGGCTTCAGGGCATCGCCCTCTTACCGTGGGGGTCTACCTCCGCCTATTAATATGGGCGTGTCAATGGGTCGGGCTATATAGCGCTAGATAAATAGTCCTCTGATGTCACAGGAATTGGGGATGCGGGATTTGGGGGTGAGCTAGGACGCTACCCGGGCGTTCAGCCCAGCCGAGTGAGACCCTCGGTAAACCGGGGGAGGCTCAGCTTAGGCGACCAGCGACCGTGGTAGCGGCTCAGGAGTCTGAAGGAGGGGTTAGGATGTCTCGAGGGAGTCTTCGGCGGTCCGGCGGACGGGAGTGCCACGGTGCGATGTCCTGAATGTGCGGGTGCACAGAGGCGTCAGCACGGTGGTAGGCGCGGGCAGCGAGCTGGGTGATGTGGCTCTCGAGGCTTTCGATACCGAGGTCGCGCTGTATGGTGGCGTTCCTCACGTATCTAGGAGCCTGGACGACTCGTCGGAGAGCCACATTCTGCACCGACTCGAGCAGCATCCGAAGATTCGGACTCGTGAAGGAATACCAAGCTGGGGACGCGTACGTTAGATGAGGTCTAACATACGTTTTATACAGCCCCAGCTTGGTGCGGAGGGGGAAACGGGATCGCAAAAGGGGACGCAACAGAGCCATCGTAGCTCTCGCTGCGTTCTTGGCCTTGGCAACCTGGACGGTCATGGAGAGGGTTCTCTCGACAGAGACGCCCAGATAAGTGATCTGGCGAGCCCAGGCGACCTGTTCACCCTGGAGAACAAGCGGAGGAGGCATACGTGGGTCGAACCCAAACGAAATCGCTTGGGTTTTGGCCACGTTAATGGTCAGCCTCCACTCCGCTAACCAGTTCGGTAGCAGGTCGAGGGCTCGCTGGAGCTTAAGTGCCGCGTGAGTATTCTTCAGGGACTTGGCCAGGAACGCGATGTCAGTCGGCGTAGAGCACCAGGGTGACATCTGCGTGAGCTGTGATGTCATCCGTGTAGATGGAGTACAGGGAGGGTGAAAGGGTACTACCCTGCGGGACCCCGGCTGTGACGGGGTGGCTGCAGGACAAGGCGTGGTCTACCCTGACCCGGAAGGTTCTGCCGCGGAGGAAATCGGCCAGAACCCTCACCAGGTGGTAGGGGATGCCCGCCCGGATCACTTTGTGGAGCAAACCGGGATGCCACACCAAAGAGGAGGAATCCGAGGGGGCTGTTATATTATATAACATATACATTCTATAATACAGATAATTTAACTAGGGACGTTATTAACGGTCGTTAATATTAGCTTGTTTGTAAGGTATTCCTTTCTCCTCAAGCGAGCGAAATTATTTAAGGCTTGCTTCAGTTGGCCTTGTATCACAAAGCATCAAATAAAGAATTATATTTTAATACTGGAGAGATTTTTTTATAAACTTTTTTTTTGCCAGTAGGGTAGGATTGCTTCTCCATATGATGATCGCCTTGGACGAGAAAACATACTTTAATTAAAATATTACTCAGCACGCAATGCTCGAAAAAGGCGGTAAGCGGGGACGGAGAAAGCAGGGACTAAGCAACGGAGTGTCTTAATAATAAGTTCATATGGTTCCTGCAGTTCCCTCTGCCTACCTTTTTTTTTGCCTACCTTGCAATATACTATATGGCAAGGGTAATTGTATACATTCGGTGAGATATGATTTGTACCGCAAGTTTTGCAAGCAACACGATCAGGAAATCTTTCAGTTAATAAAATAGAGAACGTATACCACTAATCTAAAAATAGAGGACGTAATACAGGGTTAAAGATTAAACCGATTCACCATATTTTGCAAGAAAAGTTTCTAGAGAAAATGACCAGAATGTTGGCTAAAAAAACGTCTGATTTGTAAGTTTTTCAGATAAAGAAATTTTTCGTCAATATAGGTGACAAATGCGTTCTCAGAACAACGACAATTTATAAGATTTTATGAAAATTGGATAACACTAATTGAATAGTATTTAATTTAGTAATCATAATACATAAAAAAATTTGATAAATAGAGTTACGGAATCTGTATTGGTTTCTTTACTAACATTAGTGTATCTATGATATTTAAGTAAATTTAGTCTGTGGCGCTTCGTTGCTGTCAAGTTGAGTGTAGTTCGTACCACGCGTTGGTATTGGTAGAAAATAGTTTTATTGTTAAATAGAATATAATATTGCGTCTAAATTGAAAGAAGTTAATAAAAATAATGGCTGAGACAATGAGACAGACGGTTGCAACAATATTAAAAAGTATAGAAAGATATAACCCCGCTAATCTCCAGACTCTAGAGCGCTACGTGGAATTGCAATCGCGGGAGAATACATATGACTTAGAAGCGAACTTGGCTGTTTTGAAGCTATATCAATTCAATCCCGAGAAATTTAATCCTGATATAACATGCCAAATATTACTGAAGGCTCTTACGAACTTTCCTCACACTGATTTCACTTTATGCAAATGCTTACTTTTGGAATCAGTGGTAATTATTAATTGTTTATTAATTATTTTCAATATTTTAACAATTATTGTAAATAATAACTTAATATATTTGCATAATTGTTTACTTGTTTCAGGTCGAAAATGAAACTATATCTCAAATTAAGTATTTGGCTGATATTTTAGAACAATGTGACTTTGCTCAGTTTTGGAATCGAGTTCATCAAATGCCTGATTTGTTTAATAGTATAAGCAGCTTCCATGATTCAATTCGTAAATTTGTATGTCATGTTGTGGGTATCACTTTCCAAACTATTGATAAGAATAATTTAGCGAACCTTTTAGGAGGAATTGATGGTAAATATTATTTGATATTGCATAATCAAGGTACCTTAAAACTAATCCATTAAAAATAATAAGTAACAAATATTCCTTTTCAGATGTAACCTTGAAACACTGGGTTAAAAAATATGGTTGGCGTGATGAAGGAAACTTAATTTTTATTGCTAGCCAAGATGAAAATATTAAAACAAAGAATATTACAGAGAACATTGAATTTGAACATCTGGCACCTCTAATGACAATATTGTAAATTAAAATATCTTTACTTTTTTAAAAGTCTTTGATATGGTATTATAAAATAAATGTAAATAAAAAATTTGTATATTTCATTACATCAATATTCTATAGTAGCTTCAATATTCTAAGAGTGACTGAGACTTTTTATTTCAAAAATTAGAATTGTTTGGGGTAAAATTATGAATTACCATCAATTATATTATATGTTTATTTTAGAATTATAAAATAATTTTTTACCAAAGTAAAATTTAACAATGACTTATTTTAAAAACAAATAACAAAATAATCATTAATACATGTGATTGTTCATATTTTTTAGGCCTTCTTACCGTGGCTATATCCAAACTCTTTTCCTCCAGCATGTCCTCCTTTTTTACCATGATCATGATGGTGTGCATGATGTTCTTCATGACCATGGTGTCCTTTATGTCCCTTATGGTCTTGATCATAGTGACCCTTATCATGTTTACCTTTTTTGCCATGGTGTTTTTCATGATGTCCTTTTTCGTGGTGACCTCCTTTTTTATGATGGCCTTCCTTGTTGTCATGATGTCCATGAAAGTCGCCATGCTTGTGATGATGGCCGCCTTTATGGAAATCGTCATAGAATTTGTGTTCCTTGTGATATTCATCTTTGTGTGATTTATGATGGAAACCAGTAGTTTTCGAGCCCTTTTTGTGTCCTTTTTTGTGACCAAATTTACCACCCTTGTGCCCATGTTCACCCTCATGATGTTCACCGTGGTGATCATGTTCATCGTGATGCTTTTTTTTATCACCACCATGTTCGTCGTGATGACCCTCGTGGTGGTGCTTACCATGATGTCCATGTTCTCCCTTGTCATGGTGGTGATGTGACTTATACCCCTTATCTCCTTTTTCGCCTTCCTCTTTGTGATGATGTGCATGATGTTCATTTCCTCCACCTTCCTCCTTATGACTACTTTTAGCTTCTTTCTTTTCAGTTCCTGCTAAAGCTTGATCTGAATTATCAGGACTGTTTTTATTTTTTTGTTCCTCATTTTGTACATTACGTGAACTTGCTAATAAAAAAAAACAAGCTAGAATCCCAATAAATATTAACTTCTTCATAATACCTATAAAGATAAATAACGATATTTATATTTTCTTGCTTAAAGTTAAATTCATTTTAAGTTATTAGGTATTAGGTTTATTTGTCTTACCTTAAGATGTGGCTATACGAAAAGCAAAATTCGTTGTGTTAAAAATGTTTCCAAACTCTGCATTTATAGATAACGCTGTCGTCTATTGCTTATTATAGATTGATCTTTAGCAATCACAATACTATAGATTTCTGGATGACTGACTTTGTTGGTAAAGATGACGACATCAGAAGTTTACTGTTAAAATTGATTCCGTCATAGTAATTACCTCTAGATTCAATATTGAATATAAAATAAAAAGTGTTTATTGTATACTATTTTGGTCATTCTTGAATAAAAATAAAACATAAGATATATTAAAAGATGCTTGTAATACTAAAATAACAATATTTATTTACAAAATTGATGAGGTAAGAGTATAAAAAGGAAAAAAATCAATGGATATAAATAAATTTCGCAAGAAATAAACATTTTAGTGTTTTCCATGATGGAAACCCCAATGCTTGTGGTCTGCATGTTCACCTTTCTTGCCATGATCATGATGATGATGATGGTGTTCTTCATGTCCGTGATGACCTTTGTGACCCTTGTGGTCTTCATCATAGTGATGTTTATCATGATGACCTTTCTTTCCATGGTGATGCTCGTGATGACCGGAGTGGTGATGTCCACCTTTTTTGTGATGACCACCATCCTCTTCGTGATGTCCGTGATGTTTTCCATGTTTGTGATGCTTGCCTTCCTTATGATGATCATCATAGAAATGATGATCTTTGTGATATTCATCTTTATGATATTTCTTATGATAGCCCTCAGTTTCTTCTCCTTTATCATGATGTTTTTTATGATGATGTTTCCCTCCTTTATGATGATGGCCGTGCTCATGATGTTTGCCGTGATGATCATGTTCATCCCAATGCTTTTTATGTCCGCCACCATGTTCATGGTGATGTCCTTCGTGATGATGTTTGTGATGGTCACCGTGTTCGCCTTTGTGATGGTGATGATGACCTTTATGTCCTTTGTGTCCCTTTTCACCGTGTTCGTGGTGGTGATGTGCATGATGCTCTTTACCACCACCTTCTTCGTGGTGGTGTCCTTTGTGATGGCTAGCCGCAGCCACTAAGTCAAATTCTTTTGGTCCGATTTCTCGGCCAGAACAAACGGCGAAAACGCATCCTAATAGGCAAAGGGCGACGAGCGTCCTCATTTTTCCTATAGACGTGATTATTTTTAGTAAGTTCTAGGTTTTACCACTGGAACTGAACTGACATTACAAGCTGTCGAGAGGGCATTTATATCAATCATTAAAGTAGCTGATTGCAGTTGGTGAAATTACCGGGCAAGGACGCCAAAGAAATCGTTACGCCTATAGAATTTGTTTCTTTCGTTATTATATAATATAGTTACATATAAATAAATCCAAATAATGTTTATAGAAAAAGTAACATTATAGTTAATGACGTTGTCTACTATTATTTGATTAACAAAATAGTACATTTAAAATCTTATTTAATTTCGCAAGACATAGTCAAGTCAATTGAAATTTTCCTTAATTGAAATAAATCTGTCCAAAAATATCATACTTTATAATATTTCTTTCCTTCATCTTTATTAATCAATGTCTATATTAGTATTTAATCAATTATTTAGGTAGAATTCATTTTATTTGGTACGAAAATGGTACCCTTACAGGATCATATAACTGTCTGTCTGTCACCAAGACGATTTTCTCTAAATCACGTGAAACATTCAGACTGAAATTAGTAACAAAATTGAGTGCATACGACCGAAATTTATGTTTGCAAGTGTTTAAGTTGTGAAAACAACTATTATTTATAGTTGTTTTCACAACTTACAATTGGTCATTGAGTATTGATCGCACTTAATCGATATTTTATTTTTCTTGAAAAATTAAAAAAAAATAAATATCAATCAAGTGCGAAAAGTACTTGTGCATCGAGGAATCTGTACCAATTTCCTGGTTGAAGATATTTTAATGAGGAAAATATTACATAAGAAAGTTATATATTTGTGCTCATATCAAAGTATCATAAATGAACTTTATAGGAGAGAGATTTAAAATTATTTTTTTGAATTTTTCAATTAGTTGTATTTATAGTAGCCTTTGTATTGTAAACTATTACGTACTAGCAAAAAAAACAATAATTATAAATGGTTTTCGAGAAAATTGAGTAATGATAGTTCATCACGTAACTTGCTTCACGAATCGAAACTGATACTTTCGATTATTTTATTTAATGGTAACTGCTAAATAATTCACCGCCCCATATATCGATAATATAAGGTCAGCATAATTGTTGGATGTGTGTCTTTCTGTCTATTTATCTTCCAAACACAAAAAACTGATTTAAAACAAAACTACTTTACTTTCATTCACTCATTTCATTAATTACTTTATTTCATTATTGATAGCTACTGTGGAAACGAAAGAAGTTTTCGGATTTGCTTGCCTTAAAGACTGCAAAATATATATTACGGCAGTTTTTATCCTGTTCCGTAATTTACGATTACTGGAGTTTTTAGGATTGCGCAGATTACTCGAAAGTAAAGATTTCATTCTATTCTCACTTCATAACAGAAGTGTTACACTGGTGTCACAATTACAAATCACTTGATTTGTAATTATTATAGTGACATCTAGCGGGAAATAGATAATATTTTGGGTTTTGACACAATGACCTCTGTCGATAGTTACCTTTAAACTATTTGTAAAAACAATATTGTGCTTAAAAATTTCTAGAAATATTTCCAGCATGTTATGCACATCATACAATATTATGTACTCATTTTTAAAGTAAATAAACGAAATTGTTGTAGTAATAAAGTAACGAAAAGGTAATTCTGTTCATTAAAGATTCTGTCAATGTATTAATTGGTTCGGTTTATACAACATTGATTTGCTGGCAACAACAGGCAGTGTTAATATAAGATAAAAAATCTACTTACAAGCTTTTTTGTTTGTACACACTTTGGTTAATTTTTTTTACATATAGGTATACATAACTTCACGCTTTATGTAGCAGAGAAACCAGGGTGCCAGACGATGCGGTCCCTACATACCTCTTTCGGCTCGTTCACTATCATTAACGTCTATAGTTTTTTTATGTATTGTGTTTGATACGTTTTGAAAAACTCGGTTGTTCAAATTGTTTACATCTAAGATGTTCTCAAGGGCTTCAAAGTGGTTTTGAAGTATGAGCCAAACGTAATTGAATTTAATATTTTATATTGTGTATAATTTAAGAATTGTGCCCCTAAGTGATTTCATTAATTCGATAATTAATCCTGGTAGTATGAAATTTATTATTCTTTTGCCATAGTAATTATTAGCTCTTATTATTTTAATTGTATTGCTTGAGATCGATCTGGTACATATTTTGGTGTATGACAAAGTCTTTGTTAAAGTGAAGGAAGTGTTCTATTATTAAAATAAATTTTAACTTGTTGTAAATTGATAGTACATAGCAATATTTAAATGATTCATCTTCACCGTGGTGATATTTATGTTTTACTGAAGAAGGTACGATAATTTTATTTTTTCTTACTTGTATATTGTAAACTTCACTGAGGTGACTTTTAAATGTTCTACCATAGCTACCGAGCCTACATTCAATACTACACTCCATCAGCGTTGTATATAAAAGTAATTTATTTTCATTGCAGTTTACTTTTAGTTATACAAAACTTTGTAGGTATAAGCCGGATCTTTTTGTATACATGTTTTATATGTTTTTCCCGATTAAACCCTTTGCCCATGATAACTCCAAGATATAAGTAAGCCTCAACTTTTTCAATTGTCTTACATTTACATGAGCTATTGTTTGGAGCGTACAGTCGTGTCTTTGTCGTCGTTTGTGCTCTAGTTAGGTATTTACATAGTCGGTTAAATTTGATAGTAGCTACGTCGTACTTTATATATAAACTTCTTAATTATCTGGCTAGACCGAAGTAAGGCGGTAATTGTCATAATCTTACTTACTTGTACCTTTTTTAACAGATTCATCTAGTATCTCCGATAATGTGTTTTTATAGGGAACCGAGGTGTCTCCTTATGTCTTTGACCTCTCAATTTTGATTTGTTTATTTTTTTTAGCATTCTCTCATTAATCATTCTCTTGATATGCCCAAATCATCTAAGCACATTCGTATTTATTCTCACTCAACATCTTCGCTAATACCTACCGAGGTGTGTATCTCTTCGTTGCGGATTCAGTTAAACTGACTCCTCATATCCTTCAAAGAGAACGCATCTCCATCTCCTCATCTAATCTTTTATTTTTCTGCAATATCGATATTGTCACAATATCGGTATTTCACTGTCATATAAAAGCATCAGCACCAGAATTGCATTGAGTATTGCTAAACGTGCATTTACACTGATGTCCTGCTGTCTTAACGCAGTAACGCACGAACTCAGCTAATGTTCATTCTGTTAATGGTAGCAGTATGACTTTCCACATTTATTTCGAATTTTCTATCCGGTTGACATAAGCTAACCAGAGATATTTACCTAGTCATGTCGTGCATACATTTTTTTAGCGAGAAGTGTAACAGTGTAATGTTTTTATACTAAAGATCTCTAGAATGTCTGTTTAATTTGTAGAACACACTTTTCCAAGGTGGGGCTTTTGTTCGTATTTGGTTAGGTAGCGACGGACAAATTTTTCCCAGTCAATGCCAAAGCCAAATGTTAAGGATTAAAACAGGTGAACTATGGAATGAGCTGCCACTATAAGTGAGATGGTCCCAGACGGCGTCCCAAACAATACCACCTTAACCTAAATCTAAAACCGTAGTCCGTGTGTATACGAGTATATGAGTATATGCATTTATGTATGAACTATATGTATTTGTACTTTATTTGATCATTCAAAATTTATGTTTATGTAAATATATATGTAATCTTTATAAATAATTGTACCGTCTCTCTGCACTAGAGTAGATTAAATCCTATAGGTATTTATTTGGTTGCTTGTAAGAGATTGATTTTAGTGACAAGGCCGGAATTGCACACTGGTGTTTCTAAAAATGAAGATATTTGTTGTAACTTCTTTTACTATTCGATTGTACCATAAAATGTTATAAATAAATAAAATATCTGGCACGAAGGCGTCGTTTCTTTATATTCAAAATGCACATTGACATTTTAGTAAATATATAGGACTACAAAAATTAATGAGGCTTGTTTTAAAAAATTTCATATTTTAATATTGTAAAAAAATAACATAAAAAATTAGTAACTGATAAAAACAATTCACAACAATTTCAGTCAGATGCATTTGCAATTATTATTAGTGCTTGCCATGATGGAATCCCCAGTGCTTATGGTCTTCGTGACCGCCTTTCTTTCCATGGTCATGGTGATGGTGGTGGTGTTCGTCATGTCCATGATGTCCTTTGTGACCATGGTGATCTTCATCGTAATGATGCTTGTCATGGTGGCCATGCTTGCCATGGTGACCTTCATGGTGACCGGAATGATGATGACCTCCCTTTTTGTGGTGCCCACCGTGTTTCTCATGATGCCCATGATGATGATCATGCTTGTGGTGCTTGCCTTCATGATGATGACCGTCATGGAAGTGATGATCCTTATGGAAGTGATCTTTGTGGTGTTTCTTGTGGTATCCATCGACATGTTCGCCCTTATCGTGATGTTCATGATGACCGTGCTTTTCGCCCTTGTGGTGATGGCCATGCTCATGATGCTCTCCGTGATGGTCATGCTCATCCCAATGCTTCTTGTGGCCGCCACCATGCTCATGATGATGATCCTCATGGTGATGTTTGCCATGATGGCCTTCATCGCCCTTGTGATGATGGTGATGTCCCTTATGGCCTTTGTGTCCTTTACCACCATGTTCATGGTGATGATGTTCATGATGATGGTGGCCACCACCATGCTCATGCTTGCTTGCTGCTACAGCGAGGTCCTCGGCCTCGGCTTCGTAAGCAGTGCATATTGCCACTAAACACAAAACACCAAGCACTAATATCACTCTCATGATTGCCGGTTCTCCTGCTTGATTGCTATTGGAAGTCCGGCTGTAACTGATTTCAAACACGCTGATTGTCTATTTTATATTAGTGAGATGTAGTGTAGTCTGTGACTGTGGAGAAATACAAATATTCCGCAACTGTCTAGCGGCAGTAGTTCAGGGACAATTAAAAATTAAGTTATTATGTTTTACTACTAATCATTTAGTTTATAAAGAAGAAGTATAATTTGTTGTCGTTTTAAATTAAAAAAAAGAACATCGATAATTTTGTAATAAATGTAATATGAAAATGGTGTGCTGTGTGTTGCTTATTAATTAAAGTATACCAACCTGTACTTTTTATGTTTTTTATAGTACACTTTAGTTGTACTTTAGTTGCGTACACTACGAAAAGTTAAAATCGTGTTTTATCCAGTTCCTGTAGGACTATTTGGTATCTAGACACATGAACATTTTTTTCGTTGGATGTCTGTCATTTATCAAAATAAGGTTGAAAAAATTACAAAGTAGTAATAGAAGAGTTTTATCCCGTGTCTGCTGTAGTAACAAAATAATTTTTTAAGCTGATTTTGGTTTTGACATTTATAATCACGAAAAACTTTAAGAATAATGATAATATAGTAATTACATATTATATTTTTTCAAACAATATAGTATTATTTGATTTAATAAAAATATAACTATCTTTACTTTGCTGCCATCATCCTACCGGTAACGATCTAGAAAAGCAATAACTTCTAATTAATCCTTTGAAATAGTTAACATATAAATCATAATTTTAAGTCTTGTCTTACACGACATTTTATCGTTTATTTGTGACGGACTCAAATATTCGGAGTATTATGTTTTTCTTATAACAACTATACGAATAAGACGTTGGTTGAGGCGTTTTTGTGAGGATTCAGAACGTATTTAGAATACTTATAGGTATTTGCTTAGTGATTAAGTGACAACCTATGAGTGTAAGATATTTGTCTTTTTTGATAATACGAATTAAATTGAGCGTGACACATACCACGCGATCTTGAAAATGACCTTGATACAAAGTAATCCCAAAAGGGCTCTAATTATAATATTGAACTTTAAAAAGCTTTATTAAAATATTTATTAATTTTGTTTTTTGGGGGAAATAAAAGAGAAGGTAAATTATTATTTTTCAAATCATTCACGGAACCATTCACACCCTGATGAATCTCGAACCGATAGTAAATTATTAGTTTAATACATTCCTTCTCTATTGAAAGAACATTATTTGGACAGCGTTAAACATTTTTTCCAAGTGACTAAATTTGTTTGAAGCCGCCCTTGCAGCATACGTCCGGTGTTCGTCGTTGCATTATCTCGGTGTTTGCATATACTCCTCGATTATACACGCCTATAAGCTTATAAAATATTGAAAGGGACCTAAGATTATAACAGAGGATATCTATAATCGTTTTTTTTTTAGATATACGTAAAATTTGCAACTGTTAGTATGTAAATTATATACGCTTAAAATATAAACTTAAACCAAGTTTAAGTTTATAGTTTTGTGAACATAAATAAGTTCACAAAAATATCGCAACAGCGCATTTTAACCTCTTATACGGTACGTTACGGTATGCTTATAAAATTAATCTGGGTCATTTCCGTTACACTAGACATATTGTAATTGTCGACAAAGCTGTGTTTACTTTTAGTCAGCATAATTGATTTACAATTATTTACAAATACATGATGACACTTTTATTTTGTAAGTTAAAATATACAAAACTAATAATTCATTAAAATAAATTTGCAATTTATTTTACATACTTTCCCTAGAAATAAATCACTTAATTAAAAATTGAATGTAAAGCAGGCTGCTTACACAAGAAAATCAGTTCACGACCGATACGCTTCACTAAGCGGTTTTCTAAAGGTTCACTTTCATGAGACGCACTGATTTCAAGGTTATTGTTTGTAATTTTGTAACGTTTAGTTTTTTAAATATATTTACGACACTTATCATTTTAATTATGGCTGACATTTAAATTTGCTTAAATTAAAGAGAAAAATCGATCAACACGTTTAGGTACGTAAAGAACAGTAACCGATCGTAAATTCATGACATAATAAAAATGATTTTTTTTAAACTAAAATTTTATATCTAATAAAAACTGTTAAACAAAATATTTTTTAGGTTAAACTTATTTAATTAAAATATCATAGTAGTATAAAAAGCTTTTTTTTAAATTTTAATAATGTTATCATATTTACGTAAAATCTAACTTTTTTGTATAAGATTAGTTATATATATTTTTAATACATATTTAATATTCATAATTGTAATAATTTTCATTGTTGAATAATTTTCAACAAGTATTAAATAACTATTAACAACATTTACCTGGTTTCGTTCAACTAGATTCATTCGTCACACGGTCAAGTCAAGTAAGACCTACTTTTGATAAAAGCCTTTACTAATGCTCTTATTGCATCCAGGGCGTCGTACTTACGAGTATTACCTAGTCGTTAAGAAGCCTAGCCCATTACATCGCACAATCTTGTTAGTCTATAGTAATGCTATTATGTTCAGTAAAATTACTCCTTTTATGCAGTCTTAAATATGTATTTTAAAAGTTACTTAACATAACAAAATAAATCAAAAGCCATATATTTTTAAGATTATTAGTTTATGAATAATTATGTTTATTGATATCGAAAACAGTGAACATCTTATAAGGAGTATAACTCATCACAACAAATTTTACTAATTAAAATATATCATAGGTATATTCTTAATTTGTCATATCTCGGATATAGCAGGTATACCCCCTTAAGATACTCTATTCCCCGCTTTGCTCTTTCAATTCTTTTTATTTTGGCAATAGAACAGGGTAAATTAATATAATTCATTCTCCCGGAATGGGAATTGAACCTAAAACCATTACAATTACAATTAAGCGCTGGGCAACTGCACCATGATGGCCCAGCAGGAACAGATGAAACAAAGGAAATAGGGCTAGTATATATTTTAAGCAAGTGTATATTCATTTCAATAAATTGCAGGCTTAGATGTGTTCACGACGCCGGGAGAGTATAGAGCTGATACTTCTATGAGCAAAATCGTATAGGAAGCATTTATACACACGGCATACGATGCGACGTTTGAAATAACAATAATTAGGTATATTTATATGTTTTCGAAAAAGAAACTTTTGGTTCATAAGTACAGAAAAACAAAACTGAGTGAAGCTATATGTATGTAGAGTCATATCATAGATATATAATGAACGTCATTTTTGCTTATATTGTCATTAGCTTATATTTATTTTATTACTGATTAGAATTTAGGGTTATAAAATCAGGGAATGCAATTATTTTGTGATTAAGCTACATTAAAATTATTAAATATACAAAATTTAATAAAGTCCCTAAAATGTCGTCTTAACATATTTAGGGTAGTATATACATATAGGTATTGTTGGGGCTGAAGGTTAGCCAGGATAATCCCGCCTATTGTTAACTATTTTAATGTGTATACTCTTTATGTGACTGGTCGTATTAAGTTATATGGAGATAATCGTCGCATTATACACAGTTAATTTTCCATTGCACGTATCAAAGGGATTTGCAGCTGCCTGCTTAGCGACACAAATCGTTGACATGAAACTTTACAACGAAAGATAAGTAGATAACTATGTACAAATGTATAATATTAACAACCGATATTGAGACTCAATATTTTCCCGTAAATTTTTACAAAACCTTATTTATTCGATTATTTAACACTATAACTAATACAATGAGATGTAATAGGTATTTACTTATGAATTTTTGTATCTAGAGCTTTGGATGTATGCTTCATTTGTTTACAATGTAGGATAAAACTTTATCAGTTATTTTTTTAATATTTTAGTATTAGTGTACCTTAATCGAAATCTTGTAAATTGAAGTTTCCGAAGGCCAAGCTCTTGTCTACTGTCACGCATCGTCGAGGGTGACCAATATTTACCAGAATAGGATACCGTAAAGATGTTTCCGGCCTGTGAAAGTATCGTATTAACTAATCAAACATCCAATGTAAGTTTTTATCTATGGCAGCTGGTCGACACGACTAATTACATCAATTACAGGCAAACAGAAGTGCGCTCGGGTTTCTGGCTCCCACCTTTATAAATATTTGCACTGAGATGCCTCGCGCCGCCCGACGCCTCCTCCGCGGACTCTGGGCCGCTCCGTCGTATAATGAGTATTAAGTAAAATTAGAGAAGCTTAGTGAAACGGACTTTGTTGCTAAATAAAATTGAATAATAATGCTACGTCTTTATCTTTTCTAAAATATACATTATTAAAGCATATTTCTTTAAATTGAAATAACGTAAAACTGTAAGCTCTGAAAATTATTTATTTTTATTTTAAGTATCTACCTACTTTTATAAAAAGCTTATCTTTGAAACTCATTGCTCATTCTTTATTTGCTGGTTTTTAGTAAGGTATTATGAGCACGTTTTTTATTAAAGCTAAAAAAGACATGACATGTATTCACATGTAGGTAGGTTTGCATTAAGCATTGTGAAATTGTAAGATTGCAAAAAGGCGAACACGTCGTGAACGCCACGGGCGTAACATTCAGCATAATAATCCTCGCTCAATTTGCTGGTTGTTAGATAAGAATTAATCCTTATTTTACAACTGTCACTAAGCAGTGTGCGATATTTTTTTATGTAGAGTAAATATAGAAAGTCATTTTAAATAACACGACGCAGGTGGTAATCGCTAATTTAATAATAATTTTTGAAAAGAAGACAATATTATATTCTTATCGAAGTAATTTTGCACTAAACAATCAGATATTATTTATGAATTACTAATTTTAAATTTGGCAGATCTGTCATTAAGGGGTGCTTGTCATTTCCGGTGAGTATTAAAACCTGTTTCATCTTTTTCAATGTTAGCAGCTTTTAACAATTTTATTATTATATTTATTATAATCGTCATTCAATATTGTGAAATATTATCTTATTCTGAATCATCTGAGCACCGGAGCAGCAATTTTCTTTTGTCGTACTGATGATCGGTCGAATTGATTTTAAATAAATAGATACTAACAAACATACATACTAACAATAATATACACAACGACATATTTAAATTAAGGGCTAGGTACAAAGTAATTTTTATGTTTATGCGAAAATAAATATAGGTATATATCTACCTATCTATCTAAGTAGATATGTATAAAATTGACGTCAAAGGGATAAAGATTACTATTATTAGTGAGTATTTAGGAGCGTCGTATTGTCACATCCATTAAGTTGCACGAGGGGCGGGGCCGCGGCACGCCCTGTAGCACGCCTCTGGCGCGCACCCCACGCGCCCCACGCTCCCGTGCCGTTTCGACCCACACTCGAATCACTGCGTGACATCTCACTAAAACGATTTGCTCGCAATCGCATCACGCGTCTATTTCATTATCCTATCATTACTTACTATACTTATAACGAACCTTCTGGTGTTGATACTTCACAAAAGTTTTTCAAAGTCTTATATTAAAAATTTTAAGAAACTATAGTAAATAAGACAATTAAGTGTAATAGTGCATTAATAATGATCGTAAGAATTTGGATAGGAATATCATGAGGTGTGGTGGTTTAATTAAGGATACGTTGTGCGGAGTGGTGCAAACGGCTGAGGCGAGAAGACGGTGAGGCAGCGTGGCGGAGAGCGCGAGTGGCGCGAGCGGCGAGCGCGGGGCCATGGGCGGGCCGGGCTGGGCTCGCGACGCGCCCGCACTGCTCAGCACGGCGCTGCTGCTGGGGGGCGCGGGTGGTGCCGGTGTGTTGGCTGACCGGCCGCCACCTCCGCTGTTTACTATCGATAGTATCCTCGCACCCCGGCCACCACCACCTGTACCGCCATTACAATTACATCATCTAGCTCATACGCCGTTTCACAGAGCTCATGATTTCTTCGGTAAGTCATAAAAATGAATGGATACTATATTATGGAGATATATTATTTAATAACTAAAAAAGCAAATATAGACCTAACCTAAGGTCTAGCAAGAATTTATTTACATGCGTTGGCTGTTACGACGTTTAACAACCAACCTCTGATTTACCTAATTTAGAGATAGTTTGGGATTAATAACAAATATTTAAATTTAAGTACTTAACAGGTTCTTACCTTGACTAGCCAAACCGGGAAAAAAAATCATACAAAAATTATAATCTTTGAAAATAAAATGTCACAATCATCAACGTCTCCCTCGCTGATTTTTTTACTTTCCAAAAAAGTATATAACAAGACAGGTATTTATTAACATATATGAAAGCTTATAAATATTTGGTACATTACGCGACGCGTCGCCTTATATTTTTCTAAGTGTGTTTAAGTTCAATTGACAGATATTAAATTATTTAGTTTTTGGATATTTTGTTCATTAGGTTATTTTTTATTTTGATTTATTGTTTTTAGGGTTCAATACCCAATACTAAATTACGGAAGCATTGCATGACCTTTGCTGCGGGTCTCTTTGCCTGTCCGTCTTTAAAGAATATTTTTAACAAACATATCTATGATCATCGTAATAATTTATCCTGTTGGACTTATAAAATTTTCCTAGAAGTTACCTATGACAGAAAAAGAAATCCATTATGTATTTACATACTTATAATTTTAGTTTATTTTAAACAAAATAAATGCAAATGTTGGCAAAAAATTATATTAAATTTGTTGCCCTAAAATTATGATACGAAATTTTGACCGATATTTATATATAGGTAACATTTACATATACCTAATATTTTCGCTAAGGTTCGCAAATTCTATATTCTACTCCTTGCCAAAATTAACACAGTGAGTGTAATAATAATTATTAAGGGGTTGTCCATTAATCACGTGAGGCTTGAAAGGGGGGGGAGGGGTTTGATAAAAATCACGAAAATAACACAAGGGGGAGGGGGGGTTGTAGTAATATATCTCGTGTATTTATTTTTTCGTCTAACGCGCGATTTTTAAACAAATATTAAGCAACCTGGTGTAGACATTTTTATTATGGTCCTTAATTTCAGAATAAAATAAGATTATAGTTTATACCTGTATTTAAATTAAGATAATATTCAGAAAATTTTAATTTTCGTTGTAGGTACTAAAAATACACGTGATGTTGAGAAGGGGGAGGGGTGGTGGCTTAAACCTCACTATGTATCACCAATGGGGGAGGGGGGGTTAAAAAATGCTAAAAAAAGATCACGTGATTAATGGACAACCCCTAATTAATAATTATTCTCAATCTCAATTATTGTATATGTCATTGTTTGAGTATTTTTTTCTAATATTTTTATAATTACTATAAATAACTAATTTTTTCTCACTATCTCTGAGTAAGCCAAAAGATAAGAGATAAAAAACTTTCAAGAGGAGAATTTTCAAAGATATTTTTATACTCAAAGTATAAGAATATTATATATTTAAGTTATTTTTGTCAGCTTAATAGTAAAATAATCAAATAAGATACATGCATATGTTTCAAAATATAAAAACATCATACACATTACACTAAAGCGTTTCTTTCTGTATATTTTATGCCTCTTGATTTCTCAGTTATTTGTAAACCGATGTAAATAATTCTTATTTTATTTGTAAGAGCGTACTTCCGAGGTCGACCAATTGTCACCATCTCAAGATCTAACGAGAAAAGCCCTAGAAAAATCGAGGGAAATCTCTACTCTTATAGATGTTTTATAAAATTTCTTATAAAAAAGAATCAATTGTGTTAGCGTTACCACTCGACAGATATCACCTTGAGACTCAACGCTTCACACTACTGATATAAAGGAAAATCACTTCAAATATAATTTTTACCCTAATTGAACATCGTATTATCAATTACTGTAGCTGCGCTACGATTATTATTTTCAATTATGTTTTTTTTGTCATATATTCTAAATCTATGGGTAACAGGAGGAAGGAACAACTTATCTTTTATCTTACGCTATCATTAGCGTTAACGTAATATCACAAAGTAGGTATATACTCATGTTTATCAAAGATATCTTTAGAGCCATTAATTTAAATACACTTTAAGTTTTCTATAAATAAAAGCTTCAAGTTAAAAGATATCAATGTAACATTGTAATTTTTTTGTTAGCTTCACGCTTTATCCCGTACATGGCAGGGTAGGCAGAGGGAACTGCAGGAACTACCCGGACCTAGTGTTAAGACACTCCGTTGCTTAGGTCCTGCTTTCTCCGTCCCCGCTTTCCGTCTTTTTCGAAGCATTGCGTGTTGAGTGCCGGAACTCAACGCAGCGCTTTGCGTAATTTCCAGAGTGAAGAAAATGGAAATAGAAAAATCCATTTTCCTGAGTGGGAATTGAACCCACAAACCGTCGCGTTTACAGGCCGACGCTTACGCCTCTGCGCCACGACGGTCCTATCGACGGTTCTTTATTAATTCACGATAAATAAAGATGTATTATAATATCATACTACATACCTATTTATTTTAATTTTAAAAGAATTAAAGATCTTTATCTTTAAATTCAGATTCGTTTAATACAAAAAAAAACATACACACCATAGATTTTCGATTTACGTGTCTTTTTTATTTCTTTGAAGTTTTCGTGATTTATCTTCTCTGTAAGAGATTGAGTTTTATTAGTCATTGGAAGAGTTATTAATGAATCTATAAGTTGGTATTAATGTTGGGATTGGAGACAGTAAGTTCAAACTTACTTTTAATATCTTCTTAAAACACATTACACTATATTCCACTTTATCAGTCACGGTACTCTTTTTTATCCGATAATTAATTGGACTGAAAGCCTACTATGATTCGTGGTAAAGTGATATGCTATCATTTAGAGCGCTTTTGACAATATTAATCTGTATAATTGTTACCGACTCATAAAATCTTTTGTATAATTGATTAATTTGTCAGAGCGTGTGAGCCGTGATAAAAACTCATAAACCGGTTCCATATTATCTCCTCCACTTGGTCGGCTTTCTCGGTTTATGGATCAGATGCTGATTTGTTGGGAACGAATAATATTCAACGGATTTCGAAACTACTACAAACTTGTCTGGAAGCATAGTAATTAATTTCGTATTTATAATATAAAACACCTACTCTATTCTACTACCTACATATATAAGAATACTATATATAATATTACTAAACATGATAACCAACAGTAGTATATCTATACATAATAATAAATGTAATATCTTTAGGAAATCTGTACAAACAAGTAAGGGAAACCAGAAGATTGTATTAATTTTTACTACCTGTAACAACAGTGGCAGTAGTTTATTTATGAGAAAACGAAATATCACCATGGTTGCATTTTTGGCCGGACACAATACTATCCTGCTGCTGCCGCTGCACTATCATACCAAAGTTAAACGTAGGTATTAAAAAAGAGAAATAAAAGAAATACGAATGTTGTTGAGATGTGGTCTCTTGTGATGAAAAATGTGATGAGTCACTCACTATCGTTTGTCTGTCAGTCTGTCTATATGTCTGTATGTCTGTCTTTCTGTCTATTTATCCATTTGGTTAGACCATTTTTCAACCGACAGATAAATTAAATTTTACACTTACAAAAACTAAGTACTTGCGATAAGTTACAACTTATAATGCCAAAAAATGAATGGAGTTACAACTTATAATGCCAAAAAATGGATGGAAATACGTAGGTATATCTCAGAAAAAGGGATAGGTAATATCAGGGAAACGTCTCAAAAATGATTTATTGATAATTTGTAAGCGTAACACAAAAACAAACCTATAAAATTTATCGAGAATTTCTTATTTAAAATTAAATTAAATATATTAGTTTAGGAGAATACCTACCGATAGCGAAATTTATAATTTTTATATCCTGTTGAAGTTATTGTATTAACTGAATTTGGTTTGTTCAATATTATTTATATTGTAGGTACATGCTATATAATATTCCTGGCTACAAATTTTTAGGTAATCTGACGAAGAAAATATTATTTAATAAAATGTTAGACAACAAATTATCGATTTATTTTTTATGAAATTGACTGTAAAATATAGGTTTTTTTCTGTGTTAAGCAAAGCTACTAAATGATGAGCAAGGTTAAAGTACAGTTAAAAATATATTATTTTGTAAATCAAAACGTTATACTTTATATTTATAAAATTGTAACACTTATACTAAATAAAACTAAATAAAACGAATACTAAATAAAACGTACTAAATAAAAGTATACTAAATAAAACGAATAAACAATTTGTTTACCTAGAATAACTTATTAATAAGCCCTTCTTATAATTTTGATAAATACAGATTATTAAAAATACAGTATTTATCAAAATTATAATTATATATTTATAGGTAATATATTTATCTTGGTGGGTGGGTACATATGGTACTTACCTTATACATAAGCATGTTTTTTAAGCATTTATTTGGGACAAAAGATAAAGAAAAAGTAATTATCTAGATTCCTAAGTGATAAAGAATAATAAATATGTAAAGAAAATAAAAAATCAGAAACATTATATGTAGAATGAGAAGTTTCTGCTATGCTTAGCATTCCATGGATCCAAGTGTAGCTTTAAAGAGACCCCTTTAAAATGCATTAACGCTTACCTTCACTGCCCAAGCTCATCCCACTAACACTAACCAAATTTTAAACGTTCTAGAAAGAATATATAATAGTTCAAGACAGGCCGACATCTTTTAGCAAAGTATAGAGAGATTTCGCTGTTATACCTCTAGCTCCTACTTCAACCGCATATAAGTTAACTCTAAACCTATTCCTGGTCAGTTCGTTTGTAAGATCGAAATATTTATTAAGTTTTAGATGGTGATTTTTTGGGATATTTATTTCCCACGGAACTGTAAGTTCTACCAGTAGTACGCGTTTTAGGCTTCGAGAATACAGAAAAATATCCGGTCTGGATGACGAAACACAAATAGCCTCATGGATTTTATACTATTTCTCATACGTGTCCATCACAAGTGTCCAATCAGGAGCTGGATTATATAGAGAAAGGTTTTTGTGTGGGTTTTTTATAAAAACCTTCTTTCACAAACTCTATTGAGCGTTTGCTGGTTGTTATATTTCTCTGTGCTCTTGCTTGCTGGCGCCGTGAATATTCACCACTATCCAAGCGTACCCTACACCCCACCAGTATATGTTTAGCTATCCCTGCCTCTTTACAGATGTAGCAAGATTTATCGGTAGCTTTACCCCATCTTACTAAATTACTTTGATCTGGCAGAGTCATTTGGAACGCATTTAGATAGAATTGTAATAGTGCTGGAGACCAGTCGTGAATTAGGGTGCGCCATTTTAAAGCTAAAGATATACAGATTTCTCCTATAGTTAGCCACTCGTTTTGCATTTCTAAACCCAATGCGTGCACCTTATACTTGTCGTTCTCGTCTTGCCGAATAACAGATTTTATTATGTCTACATATGTCTTGAACTTTCCTCTTAGATCATAACCCTACTTTACTAGATTGTGCTCCTATCATAAATTGCTTATGGAATTGAAGTCTTGACTCGAGCTCTGGGACACTTCTGTCTTTTGGAAGTGAGGTAACAATCTCATCCCGTTATTTTCCAAGAATATGTGTTTTTGCGACTCTTAGGTGTTTATAAAGCTCCGATGGTTTCTTTTATCTCAACCCAAAACTATTTTTGTCTCTTAATAAGGTTGAGATATCCTCCGAATGCGCTAGCCCAAGCTAAAACTTCAGTATGTTTATGACACTTGCAACTAACTTTCCTAAGAGGGAGGAGATATTACTTATAGGTTGATGGTCTACTTTTTCAAGATCCGTCAAAAAGCTGTCGACTAGTACCTACATCTAAAGATGAAGTGCGACCTTTGTAATATATTTTTTTGCTGAGAAATTTAAATAAATAAATTTAAAAGTATATATGATTCGTAAAAATTGTACAGCATGATGATCATTACGTTAAAAAAACGGATATCGTACCGTTTTTTTAACTTTAAAAATATCGGTTAAGTCGATATCGAGTAAGTTTTACACACTGAAGGTTCCAAATCTATTTATTTATTTATCTCTCTGAGGGAAACTCTACTTAAAAAGATTTGACAAACTTAAAATTGCAGCCATATGCACTAACGATGCATTAGTTACCTACTTATAATTAGGTAGGTTTTCACAAGGTTATATGCCCCGTAGATTTCGATTTTACGGCGATTTTCATATAACATAATGCGTAAAAAACAGAACAAGTTGATTATAAATATTTACATAAAAGAAATATTTTTTTAATCCAATTCAATTAATTCAATACTTGGATAGTTGATTCGTGTTTTGTTAAAACATTTCTTAAAATAATATAAATCGGTCCTTCCGTTTGTCTAGGCCAATATCTGAATCATCTGAAGTATATTTTTGTATACTTCAGGTGTTATTTTCCTAACAGTATGCAGGGATGGGAGTATACAGGAGGTTATGTTACAACAAAAATGGGGTTGAAATCAAGTTTTATGGGTGAAAAACTCAGTTTACCGTGAGCCACCCAAACTTAACGTCCACTTAAAATATCACATATAAAAAGATAATGTATGTATGCATTTATTAATGTGATGGTGTAATTGGTCATTTGTACCATAATATTAATAAATATAATGCGAAAGAAGTGTGCAGGAACCGCATCGTTTGGCGCTTCAATCTCACTGTTTACTTCGCTAGGGATAGAGTGTAAAAATGTGTGTGTGTGTGTGAATAATAAATGTGTCACAGTAAATCTTTTAACATCATCAATCTCATGACTACCTTAGTCTTAGTAGGTTTAGTATTAGGAACGTTATAGTTACTATACAAAATTATAATAACCATACATTTAAGCATTGAGCGAGCCGCTTTAGGGCATCCCTCGTGCATACGAAGGTGGGGTGAAGACAAGGTTTATCCCAATTAAAGTCTTTTTTTCCTCTTAGAAAAACCTTTTAAAAATAAAAATATCTTCGGGGCTTCAAGGATCCCGACCACAAAAAATAACATTCCCCGTAGCCGAGTTTGTTTAGATTAACTTCGAATAATTTGGCAACTTTGTGATTCAAAGTTCAAAATTCTCTTAAATAAAAATTTACAAAAATCATTGATTTAATTTAATTTATATATATATATATATATATATATATATATATATATATATATATATATATATATATATATATATATATATATATATATATATATATATATATATATTATATATATATATATATTTATATATATATATATATATATATATATATATATATATATATATATATATATATATATATATATATATATATATATATATTTATATATTATATATATATATATATATATATATATATATATATATATATATATATATATATATATATATATATATATATATATATTATATATATATATATATATATACAATAATAATTTATTTTATTATTACTTATGTCTTAATACAGGAATACTTAATATAAATTATAAAAATCTTAAAGTAGGATATAACATTTAGTGTTATTGACTTTGAATTTGAATGAAATCAAATTTGAGTATGTTGAATATAAGCTCAACATACTCAAATATCAATTACATTCTGACATAGCTACATTATAACCAAAAAAAACGTTGCTTAAAAATGAATTCACGTAGAAAGAGGTCGCATGACAATACACATTATACATACATATCTTTTTAAATTTGCTCTACATTACGAGTACCCCAGTATTTTTAAATCAATACGGCTTAGGCGGGCGGTGCTCGCGTAAATACGAAGACGGTATATGGAAAAGCACCGATAGCGTCTTAGAAATATACTGTCGGCTTTAAAAGCTTTTACATTTCTATCGGAAATAATACAATGTTATCCTGCTGAGGTCGGAACTATGCAAAATATTAAATTTTTTACAATTCTAATACTTCTGAATTGTTCGGGTGGTTTCGACCACGCATAGGGAACGCTCATAGGGCCTTAAGCTGCTATATTCACGGCTCGTCTACTTTACTCAAGGTTAATTCTAATAAGCCATGACGTGTTGAATTTATTTTAGATTTACCTTTCAATCTTAGTTACTGAAAGAAATGATTTTTTTTATTTTATAGATAAAATGTATATATATCTATGACACCAAAATTTTTATAGACTTAAAGTAGGTAATTGATAACAGAATAGATAAAGATAAAAAGGTGATGAGGATAAAGAAAGAAAAACAAAAAATTGGTAACAATTTTCAATTGTTAAATCTCGATAAATTAATAAATATTTCACAAGTCAATAGACATTTTAAATAAGTTATTAGGTATTTTGTTAAAAACAAAGAAATAAGCCGAGGCACGGCATAAGCGCGTCCGGTTCCAATAGGGGTTAAATCACGCAACAAAAAATCCATTGAAATTATTTGTATCAACAGGGGTTTCAAGTGCTGTCACACAAGCTGGAAGTTACGCTGGCCTCTATGGGGGTTACGCAGCGGCGGCATTGGCAGGGCTCTCGGGTCCTCCACCCAAGCGCAAACGGCGTCACCGTACAATTTTTACTGAAGAACAGTTAGAACAACTTGAAAGTACTTTTGATAAAACCCACTATCCTGATGTTGTACTCAGAGAACAGCTCGCATTACGGGTTGACCTAAAGGAGGAACGAGTTGAGGTATGTAAATATCATATTCTATAAAACATAATTATGCAGGTAAAATTGACTTAGAATGTAAATATAAAAATTAGCACACGTGTTTTATCGTATTCTTCTCAGTATCTAACGATTTAGCACCAATGATTGATATCACTTTTTTTTATTTCTATTTAAATTTAGGATATTTAAATTTTATTTTAATATAGAATGAATTGTCATAAAAATATCTTCATATATTAAGCTAATTGTTTTGATATTTAATTTGAAATATTGTCTGTATCTATTCTTTACTATGACAACTATTTAAATTTATGCTTATTTTATGATTTGGTATAACTATTACTATTGCTCGTAACAGCATAGTAATGCTGCAGTTCAACTTTCGACAAACTAATGTTTTTTTAAACTAATGCTTTCCCATGAATATACGTATTCTTTTAAGTAAATCAAGCTGTATTGTATTGATTCATTCTACTAATAAATATGTATAGTAATGGACAACACATGAATTCTCGGATACATACTTGTTGTGACCTGAAGTGATTGACCAGGTATAGTACAAAGTAAATGTTTTTTTTTAACGGTGTCGTCCACAAATATATTTTTTATTTTACTTTATTACAAAATAACTTGATTACAACTGCCATACATTCTGTCTGCATTTATGCTCAAAAAACCTACATAATTTTACTTTCATACTTTACTTAAAACTTGTATGGATTACAGCAACAGGAGGTTAATGCAGGCTCAGTGACTATGGTTTCAAGTGTGTATTAACATTCGCCTTCATTGCCAAAGCTTGTCTCTCTTTAAATGAAGATACTTAACTAAAAGACACATCTTGTAGTATATTATAAAAAAAAAACCCTGTTAAATTCTTTGTTCCTACTTTCAATTATTTTTTTTAACTTAATATTAAAGATTTTCCTATTTTATTATTAGTAACGTAATTTGCAAAATTATAATTGCGTAGTCACTGAGCAAGGCAGCAGGAGGCAGGAGCAGCAATTGTAAAATTTTGCATTCGTTTTACCAAGTTTAACAGGTATATTATGATAATTTCATAATTTTTTAATTAAAAATATTAAATTATTTCAATAATATTAAAACACGTCATAAAATTTCTAAATAACATTAATCAAAAAAGGCTAAGTGATATTTCAAAATTTAAGATTTTAATAAAAGCTCAAATACACAAAAAAATATTTACCTACCGAGTACAGTTTCGATAATGTTTTTTAGTGAATATAAGATTACATTGGCAAGGCGGAAAGTTTAGAGAGGTAAAGGGGTCTTCTAGTCAATAGACCTGACGCGACACATTGTATGCCAACATCATGTGGGTGGCCTTCTTAAAAAAAGAAATCCTGTTTAGTGTCCTCTATGAGCGGTAATCCTAATTTTTTTATTGTAATCACCTTGAGAATTGTGTAGCTACTTAATCAATGTTATAGTTTATTTTACATATATAATAAAGTTAAAGTTACTTATAACAATTGCTTGAATGTTAAGATAGTTTCATAGCAAAGATCGTTTGCTTGTAGTATTTTAAGTAAACTGTTATACCATTATTTGCCTAGTTTAACTGCCCGGCTTGAATTCGGCTACATGCTGTTAGCTCGTGATGTTTGCGGGCTACCGGTGTTGGTGAGTGGCAGGGTGTGTACTGTCCACTCCAGCTTGCCTGAGCCACCCAGACAGCGGTTCATCATGTTTACATGACCGCATTTTTTCTAACGCTACGCGAAATATTAAAGTTGTCGAAATGGTTTAATGATAATTAAAATCTTAATTTTAATAATATTTAAATCTATAAGAGCTTATAAAATTTCCTGACATATCTATAAGTTTATTTATTACTTCCGTCTTTTTATATAATATATATATTTCGCTATTTCCTGTTTCGTCGTATAAGCGTGTAGCAGCTTTCAATGTGTATGTTTATTATAAAAAAATCTACTTTTTATTACATACGCACAGATCTCTAATTTTTAGACGAAAGCCTTTTGTACATAGGTACTTTACATAAGTTACATTAAAAATTATGCACTAAGGTGACGCGTGATGTTTATATTAAGTAATAGCCAGCTATATTATTATCAATATTAATTGATGGCATTAATCAAAATCCAAAATATCACTATTATAAAGTTAATTTAAATACATTTCTATGGCCTCGTATCAAATAGTAAGTGACAAATAAAAATACTAATAAGTGTAAACTTTTTATTAAAGAATCCATAGAAAAACACCGCGAGTCGGAAATTTTACCTCGGGGCGAATAAAAAGGAACGTTAGGCGGGTGAGCTGGCGCCGCGAAAATTAATCTGAGTTAATTAAATTTGATTTATTTATGCTTGCCCGAGATGAGGGTGCCGAGAACGATAAAAGTACAACAATGAGGCTAATGAGGGTCACTTTTAAGGCTTTCTCTCTGGATAACAGTGTTTTTCCGATTTATTAATCGATAAAGATATACTTTGGCGAAGCCCTTTAGTTTTTGTAACAGAAAATCTAATTTCATAATTAAAAAGCTTATCTTAATGCCAGTTAAATTGTAGGATTGTAAATTTGTGATAATATTTATTATTTATAAAATTATCTATTATTGATTATAGTAAAAACTACTAATAAAAAACTTTTTTTTTCATAAATATGTGTATAAATATTGTCATTACTTTTATATTTATAGTTTATATTAACTTCTCACATAAATATTTTTCAGTATGTGAATGTTATTATTTGTAATAACATTTACATACGAGTATAAATACATAGCACTTCAGTCCATTATCATTTTATATCAAGGTATAAAAAAGCTAATATTGTATTGTATTCAACTTAATTATTGTTTTAAAAAGTTCTAGTAATTAAATTTACATAATAAAAATAAAAAATATAGAAATATAAAAGCGATGTATTTACCTCTGTACTTGAAATTTAGGTATATAGTACCTTGTCTTGGTGTACAAATTTCACGTACAAACTTTAATTTTATATTTAATGTACTCTGGTAAGTCTCAGTAATTAGAAACTGGAAGCGGAGGGTAAAGTACATTTAAAGATAATTTCATTCATAAGGATTTAGTTGTCATTTATAAAAAAAAACAACATGTAGTACATGTTATTGTTTCAAGTAATCCCAAAATCGATGAAAATACCGGTACAGTAGCTAATAAGAATTTGTAGTAAATTTGTTTACTTATAAACGGTAAGCTTATAGTTTTGACTACTTGTATTCAAACTCACTCAAATCTTAAATATTTTTTCGGAGATGGAATACTGGAAGGGCTTAGATTGATTGAGTGTTTAAGTCCGTATTTATCTAATACTTAAGAGTGTGAGTTTTTCAAAATATTACTTGTTTTTAATATTGCAGTTGTATTGCTACCCTCTTTAATTTAAACAGCTGGTAATATCGTTTATTTAACTTTTTATGAAATATTTCGTGATTCCCTTATTTACCTATGTAAAAATACCAAATGTCAATTACCTAACCACCTATTACTAGCTAAACCTAACTTAGTTATACCTACATAAATTAATCAATGAATTCATGTAGGTATTCACAACATTTTTTTATTGTGAATATATGCATTTTTATTAAATATAGCTCTTGGTTTGCGAATAATTTTACATTAAAGAAAAGATACGATTAGTAATGGAAAAAATATCGATAATGGAAAAAAATACCTTATCCTTATTATTTTTTTGCAATAAGTAGACTAAAATTATTACCTTTTATATTTTGTTACAAAATAATTTACTTTCAATTCCCATACACATTTTGTTAAAGTCGATTATTAGGTGTAGAAAATTAGATGACGTTACTATCCCTATTTTTTGCCTATACACTCATTTATGCTGTATAAACTGTATTTTCGTAAACTGAAATATTTTTAAAATTTTCTTATTTTTTCTCATGTTTCTTAGGTACTATTTTTTTTAAAATATCGTGTAATAAAATATACTATTTTCTTAGTGTCAGTTATTAGTGATTCTACGGTGTATGTGTACACCGTAGAAGCACTAATAACTGCTAATAACTAATGAAAACCCTTTTTAATGATTAATCAAATGAAAATGGTTTTCATTGAACATTCGAAACTAAAGTTGATTTGTGCGTATGCATAATATATACGAGTATGCAAATAAAATTAAGCAAGTTTAAAAACATAATGATTTGTAACACAATTTGTCAACTAAATGAAGTACAATCGTATAGTTCAAATGTTTATTGATGTTGATGTAGATGATTTTGTTTTGCTATAAGTGACAAAAGTGATAAGTAAAATAATAAAAAATCCGCCCACTGATGATAATTACCCACTAATATAGTGCGAAGTGACTGTTTTGTATGTATATAGGTACTTATTACTTTGAGATATATCTAAGTTAATCGTCGTAGACTTGTTAATGGAAATTCAAATAATGTTATTGTTACTGTTATTTCATTATTTACTTATTATTTTACTTCATTTTGTAAATTATAGGTCACTTTTTATAGGATAATCGAAGAAAACATCTCATAGGAAAGCCATAAATCACACGAGCAAATCTGCGTGCTAAAGGCATATTTTTTATACTATTTAAATAGCAAGAGTCTAATATTAAAAGTAACTTTGCTCATATGTATATTATTTACTAACTTTCTTTAAAATGAAAGAAAATCATATTATAATTAGTGTAACAGTGTTTATTTTAATGAATTTTGTCTTTATTGTATTTTTAGCTTAAATGAGTTTGATGCATAGAACTGAAACGAGAACTCGTGAAATTACAAGATATTCGTTTCAAAGAGATTTTATTTTCTACAGTTGCAAATACCACGTAGGAATATTTGTAAAAAGAGAATTTTGTCGAGTATCCCTGTACACGGTTTTGTTTCCCCGCTATTTGTTCAGCGGCAATTGGAAATTGCATTATTAAAGAGCTTTTGTTTAGGCATCGCAACACTTACTAAAAATCCAGTTTTTGGCTTTATTTAATTTTTTTTGTATTACCAGTATTGATTTTGGGAAATATTTTAAATGTTATCTTAAAGGAAGCTTGATAGGAATTAAACTTAAATTGATAGTACCTTAAAGAATTCAAACTTCTATGGGTCAAAATTAAAAATATTTTCCGTTGATATAGTGTTATGAAATTTGTCAACAAGATAGAACTTATAGTAAAAAAAAAACAAAAATTACTCGTACAAATAATACTTGTGAAATTTGACGAGAAGTGAGAAGATACATTATATAAAGCGGATTTTTTTTAAATTGATGATTTGTAAATACCCAGAAATCATTACAAGCTTATATTGTATGAAAACGAACGCAAATATAAGTTTGTCAAATTTGTTGTAGTCTAGCATCTTCAACAATACATCCAAGTCTCTTGTTCTTCAAGCATTGTGGCATGTATTGTTATCCATGTTGTTTGAATTGTTCATTTGTTCTTTTTTGTTTTTAACTTTTGGAAACATGGCCCTGGAAAAAAAATCGCCTATCATATTGTGTTATCACCCGACGACGGGTCCTCGGTTTCTAACGAAATGTCGGGTTTTTCAAAAAATTATAATATACACGAATAATTTAAAATTGGTTTGTTTCAAGCATTTAAAATAAACGCAAAATCCAAGTATTGTCTTTATCATTATCTACACTAGTATAGAACCACTCGTAATAGTTTTATAAATGTCATTCAAATCAAAAAGATATAATAAAAATTATATATATATATATATATATATATATATATATATATATATATATATATATATATATATATATATATATATATATATATATATATATATATATATATATATATATATATATATATATATATATATATATATATATATATATATATATATATATATATATATATATATATATATATATATATATATATATATATATATATATATATATATATATATATATATATATATATATTTTTTTAGCTTCACGCTTTATCCCGCACAAGGCAGGGTAGGCAGAGGGAACTGCAGGGAGCGCGGGAACCTAGTGTTAAGACACTCCGTTACCTAGTCCCTGCTTTCTCCGTCCCCGCTTTCCGCCGTTTTCGAGGCATTGCGTGTTGAGTGGCGGAACTCAACGCCGCGCTTTGCCTAGTTTACCAGAGCGAAGAAAATGGAAATAGAAAAATCCATCTTCCTCGACTGGGGATCGAACCCAGAAACCGTCGCGTTACAGGCAGACGTTGCGCCTCTGCGCCACAACGGTCCGATATATTTTGCAGTAAATGTAAAATAAAAAGAAATGTTTTTAATTTAAGTTACAAATAGTTTAAATACGTCGAACGGATAATATTAGAATATAATTTTATTATTGTTTTTGTCGGGCCATCCAGCATTAATAATTTAAGGACTAGAAAGTGGAACATTGTTACCTGATAGACTGTGTGAGTTTCCTGTTTAGCTATATGAAATTAACAAATTATATCATATCTTTATAACATATAATTCTATCATTATTTATAATTATATAATTTCATCATTTATAATTATATCATATCTTGTTTAGCGATATTAAAATTTTTAGTTGATTTTCCTAAGTCGTAGACAGACTTAGGAAAATCAACTAAAAATGTTAATTTCGCATATAGCTTTAGCAAAATTATTATGAAACAAGTGCTTATTTTGTACATCTTTTCAAGATTGATGAACATTTCTCATTTACGTATAAAATTAAGCCATCCAAATTATAAGATAATTAAAAAGTAAATAATCATTGTATAAAATGTTTAAGTAAATTTAATAGTCTTACACACCTTAATAATCATTGCACAAAAAATTTAAGTAAATTAAAACACATAAAGGCGCTTCATCAATAAAATAATTCTTTCTAGAAAACTTATAGGTAGTACAAGTGATAGAAGGATTTTAAGCAGAAAACGCGCTTATTGCCGGCCTATAATATTACATTAATGGATTAGCTAATGTTGGTATACAAAATAAATTAATGGTAAAGAACAGCTAAAACGTTTAAAAGTAGAACCAGGATCACGAAAACATAGTTTATGTAATCCTTATATTCTTATAGTTCTAATATAATTTTGTTTTGTGCAAAATTTAGTTTATAATAAATCATTCAAATTATACGCTATAAGTAAATCATTTACAAAAAAAATAATAAGTATGTCATGGTTGTTTTATAAAGTTATGTAGCCGACTGATTAAGTTAAAACGTATGTAGATAAATATTACGACATCTAGTTAAGTACAGCTCTAAGATTCTAATTTACGTAAAATAAACAAGTAACATAATTATAACGTTTCTTTTCGTTGATTGTTTAAGATCTCTGCAAACCAAAAGACAATGAAGGGGTGGCATTTCTTTGGGGACACTGCCAACGTGACTCAACTCTTTACACATTTAATAATTAAATAGACGTGTAGGTAATCTGGGTCGTCGCGCACGCCGACGTTGGGCTTGCCGCCTCAGGCTCTCCAGTCAGTGTTGATTTTTACCGCAAGTACTGTCTGATTAAATCCAAAGCTTATACTTATCTGACTCGAGCTTCAAAATTTCTACTTAATGAAATCATAATAAGCTCATATGTACGTTTATGTACGTACGTTTGAAACAAAATAAAATAAAATATTAGTAAATATTATTATTATGAACATTTCAATTGAGGCAACTTAATTAAGCAAGTGAAGACATTTTTTTTTTAATTTCTTTCAAAAAGGTGTCCAATTAAATTAATAGAGTGCCATATGTATTTAGTTTTCTTATTGCGAAAGCAAGGAAATCAAAATAATTCATTTGCCGTAAAGAGAATATTTTTTTTTGAATTTTGAATTAGTTCTGCTGAGCTACAGCGACATATTTATTTATTAATGAACAAAAGTAACAGTAGTAGATATTGATTTTACACTATTATATTCTGAATTCATTCATAAGAGTGAACCGCTTCTGCTCAATTTTTTGAAAATAATGTTTTCTCTCAATGAAATATACGATATATAATCTTTACTCTATAGTCAGACAAAATAATATTAAAGAAACGAACGCGAGAGCAAAAGCACAGTAAAATGACAAAGTATTTCCCAGACAGCAATGAACAAGAAAAAGTGGGCGTGTCGCTCCGCCCAGTGGCAAGCGAGCCACCGTTGCTTCCTAGTCGCATGCAACCTCCCCCGACAGGGCTTATCTCGTAATAGGTAGCTATAATAAAAGAGATACGCTCGCAATGTGTTACTAAGTAATAAAGCGGCGCCATTTTGTCTTTTGCTTCCGAGTCAACTGAAAGCAATAACGCTTTTATGAACTGAGCAACGATCCGTTGACGGTGATCAAAGAGTTCTGTCCCGTTTCATTTTACGCTTGTTGCTCTTTTCTGATTTCTCAAACTAAACGTACCTATATATCACACATCTTTCAATTGTTTTGAATACATCAAGTATTCACTAATGGAAGTTGTACCTATCGACGAGTACCTTTATTGATTTTTTTATTTCATACATTTACTAAGTTAGTCCAAAATAAAATATATAAATATATTATTATAATTAAAACTTAAAACATAAATTTGAATATTATCAATATCTGAGAAAGGATTCACTTCATTACAAACTAATTTAGTCATATTTTACTGGTGTGTTGGCATCCTTTTGTAATTGATTTTTGGAAAACAAAAATTGCCTTTTCATTAAAACATTAGTTTTATTAATAAATTCATTAAACAAAATAGTAATGACTGATGCTATTAATGAGTAGATTTTAAGCATCAATAGTAAACTGAAAAACATTTCAAATGTTGAATAATTGAATAATTTATTTAATAAATTTTATAAATTACTAAAGAAAAAAGAATTGGACTGTAAAGAATTGGACAATGTGGGTGAAACAAAAAATTCGTACACTTTTCGAAGAATTTGTGTGCAGAAAATTTTAAACACATATAGGTACGAATAGAAATTTTATAAGGGATAACAACAGGCATGACCCACCATGTACTTTTTATTACACCTTTACTTACGAAAGTGCTACTTGATACACGATATTCTTGAATTTATATAATACAAACATTATAAGTTCCGACGTACCGTATATAGGGGATTGTCGATGGCACAGAGGCTCTGCGTCTGTTTGTTAACGCGATGGTTTGTGGGTTTGGTTGCCACTGGAGGAAAATAAAGGATTATTTTATTTCCGTGATCTTCGCTCTGGCAAATAAGCAAGCACGGCGTTGAGTTCTCCACTCAATACGCAATGCCTCGAAAGGCGGAAAGCGGTGAATGACTCATATTTATTTATTTTTTGTTCAAAAAACGCGTCCAAGTAATAAGACTAAGGATATAAAATGCTATTACGTGAGTAATTTTCAATATAATTTACCCCTACAATGAAGTTACTAAATATTAACTGACACAAAGTATAGTTTGTACCTTATGAATTTTCTATTGAAGATAGCATCAAGCGCAAAATATATAAAATGAATAAAATTATTTATGCAACAATCCAATAATAATGATGTAGGTATGTTGATTTTATTAAAATTCTTAACATTTCTAATTTGTAACATATAATCTTAATTGTTTAGATAAGTGTTCAATTTATAATTGTAACAATATTCGTTCACGGACTTGGCTATAAGTGAAGTATCACTCTATTATTTATAGACGCGTTCGATACGCAATACAAATTATTGTTTTCAAAGTATAACGTTTAGGGGAGCTCGATGTTTGTTGAACGACCCTCTGGGGTCGCCTAGCACGCAAGTTTAACGAATATCACATTTATCCGTTCTACAATACGTTTTATTTCACTTCAAAACATCAAAAACAAAATGCTTTTTCGATTTATGTTAAAATTTGGGTACTATTAAAGCAATCTTTTGTGAATTGAATTTCGATTCGGTTGGCACATTGTGTGCAGATAGGTCTTTATGGCTGCAGCGGGGCGCTGGCACGGATGTTTGCGTGCGGTAATTGATACGAAGTGACAGACACTAGGGGTTATTTTTCAGCCTCCGGCCGCGAAGAGGAGTAATGTTTTGACATTAACTGAAGAGAGATGGGTGTGATTTGAAGTGCCCTTTGTGGAATTATATTCGCGGATGGCATCTTTAATACTGACTAATGCATTTCACAGCTAATGGGGACTCCGAGTTTGACAGGTGTGAGAGCTTAGAAACGGCTTAACTGGGAATATTGAATATTAAGCTTTAGACGAATATGTTAATACATTTTTCTAATTGATTTGATATTGTATAAAAAAGATTTTCTGTGGCTTTAATTTTCTAATAATTGTAGGAAAAACTTGTTAGAAATAATTAAAATACTCAAGTAATGTTAATGTTAATTAAATCGACATTAAAGTATCAGAGGCGGATCAGGCGGTCCATCCATTAATAAATCAGTTCGCTAAAACCGTAATTGTAATCTCAAACAAGAAGTAGAGTAACGGAGGGAGCGGCGGTGTTTGCTCAAACAACATTATTACAATAAATTCGGGTTCGGTTCGCCGCGGCCTGCGCCTGGCTACAGCTCGGCGCCTGCCTGCACCATACAGTAGTTCACACGATGCTCACTTTGTTTTTCTACAACTTCATATAGAATACTTCACTTAAGTATTTAATATTATTGAAATAATTAGGCAATAAATAATTATATCCATAGCTTAATTGCAAAAAATTAATGTCACGTCATATTTTAGATAGAAAATACTTTACTTTTAATAATTATTACTTTATTTACAAAATATATTGAATTCAATGTAATTTTACGAATAAAATTAATTTTGAGTGCTGGAATTCATACCGCGTAGTTTCTTTGCAATTGAAAAAAATATAGATATATATAAATCAAATTTATCCCAACAGCGTCACAACAATGCTGTGCATAAAGCTATATGAATTAAAACGATTTTTATTACTGTTAAATATATAATACTTATACATTAATAGAAACTTCTTTATTTGGTGTAAAGGTTTTATTCACGTGGGGTTCCTATAGGATCACATCGTAGTCCGTCTATCTATCAAAAAGATTTTCCAAAAAAATTGTAGTTATATTATATTCAAGTCTATCGCGCCTTGAGTTGCAGAAAAATTACACATCTAAGTTAATGTAATCAAAAGATTGTGCCAAAATCAATTGTGTCGTTTATGCCGTATTCGTATGAATCTTCCTACGTAATCGAAACCTAATTCCGGTTAACTTATATTTATGAACCTTGGCAATAAGTTAGAAGTTACAGTGTAAATAAAAATAAAAGCTCTTTAAACTGAGTCATTATAAATTATCTTGTGTAGTTACTTTAAGTTAAGTTGTATTTTTCGTTGACTTTAATGATCATTAAATTATCGATTATTTAACATAAATATCAGTGTCAAACTAAGAGTATCGTAAATAAAGAAGCCCTGTTAGTGAACAGTTTAGCATGGAATAACTTTAATATTTTAAATAGTTTCGTTATTTATTCAGCATTCAAATGAATCAATAGAACGATTGGTAAAAAATGTGAGCAGAGCCCACAATGATATTTTTATAATAGGTAATTATAATAATATCACGATGTTACTTACTTGTTAAAATATTGTATAAAATCAATTGGAATAAAATTTGAGTTAGATGTCTATAAATAGTGTGGGTGATGATAAACTATAACAATTTGTGTGTATATGTGATATAAGTATCAATACTAACGCTTAAATAATATTAATAAGGTTTTAATAAAACTATGAATGAATTTTGCTACTTGAAATATTTTATAAATTACCGTTTGATAAAATATTACATAAATAACTTGTAATATAAAACATATTTTAAATCACACAATTTAAATAACACATGCTTTGGTATACGTTCAATTTACGTAAGTGAAAGCCGCCAGGCGTCAGGGCGTGCATCCCATAGCCGGGAGCGATGTTTCCCTCACATCATCTACTTGTCTTCTTAAACCATAAATAGCAATATCATTATTATATGATTGAATAAATGTTGTATATACTATTTGTAATTCAAAATTTTATAACTTCTTACCGTATCAATTATTATCGTTAAGAGTTAAAAAATATGCTAAATATTGTATAAAATTATTTTATAAAAATTTAGAGATGTCACTTTCGTTACAATTATTTTACTGTTGATATTTATTTATTATTCTACGATCCTTCACGAAAAAGTTTGTTATTATATGTAGGGTATTTTTAAATAAATAACGCGCCTTTTAAATAGATAATGTTCAATATATTAAACGTAAATATCATAAATTTTACTATTTAATTGCTTTTTTTGCAGTTGCACTTTATGAACGAGCTTAAAGAATTTAATTTCAAGTTAAGTGCTTATGATATAATGTAGTTAATTCGGAACAAAAGCTAAACTTATACCCATTTACTATGCAGTTTAGCTTTTCAATACAGCAATGTTTGCCTTTGGTATACGCGCTTTAAATTATGTATGCATGTTAGGAGCGCTACAGCGGCTATAATACAATTTAGCAATACTCCATATCACTGGACTTAAAACAATGGAAGCATTATAATATGTTGTGTGTACTTTGAAATAGAAAAAGTCATACGTACATTTTTGTACAGTACAATATTTTATGAATTGGCAAATACAAAGCTCAAAATAGGGTGAAATTTCACTACGCATTCAGAATTCCATTTGAATTTGAACGAGTGCCATAGTACTTTTAAACAAATGCAAAGCTATGAATCGGTATTCAACAAAAATTAACAATGAACGAGTTAAGCTATACACATCAAATGGCAAACAAAAGATCGGAGTCTAATCTTGTTGCGGGCTTGCATGCACAATGGACGAAATATGAGATACGAGATCTGCTGAACGTGCCGTAAGGAGTCGCCCTAAAGTCTGGCGGTGGCGGCTATATTTCCCGCATGAACGCCGCACAATACCCGGCCGCTCGATGAGTGCGAAAGCTTCTCACTCATTTTCCGAAAGTTAATAGGGCTTTTGTTGAGCTACCGACCGACACTTGTAATGCAATTAACTTCCACAATGGTGGTATCGCTTCCGATTTAATTTTAAGACTTCCAATTTTATTAAGCTCGGCGCTTTAGTAGTTTCAAATCAATAACTTTTAAATGCGCGACTATTATACAAATAGTAATTTATGATTTTGATGCAAATTTCGTTATTTTTTAAAATTGCTGATGTATAATTTATATTACTGAAAATGAAAAGCTAATAGGTACTCTTTGTGGTCCGTCTTCGTGTGAATTACATTCGCTTATTTTTCATATATTATCCTGATGTTTTAGTTTTCCATATATTATCCTGATGTGATAAGTAATATTATCCTTTCACCTAAATCTATTCGGTGGTATTTTCCTGAAATCGAAAAGAAAAGAAAAAAAAATATTACTAAGAAAGTAACACTGTTATAAATTAGCTTTTGATGTTAAAAGTAAAATAAAATATCCTTTAAAAGATACCAGTCGCCTGCTTTTTTAATTTTAAATTATTACTTATTAGTAACCCCTGAAAGTCAATTGTTTTTTTGTAATTGATAGCATAATTTTATATGTTTAATACAGAGATAATTGTATTATTCTTATGTAAATAACGTAAATTTTTGTATGAAAAAATTACATTGAAAGTAGTACTCCACTAAAGGTGCCGCTGTTGTGACGGATACCATAAGCCACTACGACCACCCGCAGCCGAAATCATTTCAACGCTTAACTGAAATAAGTCGAGTGGAAATTTCAAAGTATTAATCCTGAGAAACATCATTGATTTCTCTCAGTAAATGAAAAAAATATTTTATTCATTTTTTTTACCTCTGGTGTTAGTTCAGTAGCGCGGTCGTTTCTGTATTGAGTTCGGTCATACAATTGTCCGCGGATAACACGTCGCGCCGTATTATAAAGTTTTTATTGACCGGTACACAATAATTTGAAAGCTTTCAAATATCCATACAATTTACATGCTAATTTTATACGTGAATAATTTTTGTAATATTTTTGTAATGGAAGTCTTTAAAATATATTTATCACTGCATAAGTGTATTGTTAAAAGATTTTGCTTGATTTCACTTCATGATCAATAAATTTTTACCATATCCCTTTTGAAAATAATGTGCCTACGAATGTATAGGCACATTAATATTATAGAGACACATTATATTTCAATGTTATTAAATTAGTTTACTTTAAATGTATAAAACATTGGATCTATCTGTTTGAAAGCAATGATTATCAAATGCTTACTCCTGGATAATGATATTTATGTATATGAAAAATAGAACTTGAGGACTGTGGATAGGAGGGTAGATTTTTCTATTTCTATTTTCTTTGCTCTGGCAACTAGGAAAAGCGCGGCATTGAGTTCCGCCACTCATCACACAATGCCTCGAAAAAGGCGGAAAGCGGGGACGGAGAAAGTGAATAAGTAACGGAGTGTCTTAACACTAGGTTCCTATGGTTCCTGCAGTTCCATCTGCCTACTTAAAAAAATATTTAGTCTTGTCAAAAAAGTACCTTTTAATTCAAAACATTTTCAGTAGCTTCTGAAAATATGATTCTCCTTTGTGTGTTCTCCATTCAACGTGACATTGGCGAAGTGAATTGTGCTCAACTGGCACGCTCGGAACGTCATAATTAAAGGGAAGAAGAAGAAAAATATGGTTAAAGTGCAATTCATTATAAAATTAAAAATTACTAGAGTTAAACAATAAACTAAAAGTAGGCGTATAAAATAAAATTATGTTAATACCAAATATATCGAAATGGATAGTATTAGCAATAATTATAAATATCAGTAATGTCATCATTATGACTTATCAGTGGTTCCATACTATTTTTGTGAATGAAGATTTGACTTAATAAGTAATGAAAATCTATATTGCTTAACAGTGCGGTCGTCTGCAGACTTTTTGTATAAAATGAACTGCAAATACAACTCTGTTGAGGATTATTTGTGATTGAAATTGTTTTTTCTGTGTCAGTTCTCACTTCTTGTCAAGTTACAAAATCTACAAGATCTACGTAATTTTATTAATTTATAAAACTTGACTAATTTATTTTGAGAAAAATTATCTTGAAGTACATATAACTGCCTGTCATATGTACCTACCTCAAGATAATTTTTGAATGATTAGAATTTTTGACAGATAGTAAAAAGTGATAATAGTAGGGCACAGTTTTATTGCAATTAATAACTTAGTATTTTTTAAATTAAATTTAACCGTCTCTTTATTATTACCTATATTTAGGAAAAAAATTAAATCTTCGTAAAATTAACATTAACAATGTCAATTTGCAAATTACAAGCGGCAGATATAACATGTGAATTTAAATTATCCAAAACAAAGTACAAATAAGAAAACAATTGTCTAGGTTTTTTCTTTCTCCTTTTTGCGGTATAAACAATATGGATCTGATATAACCAACGTTTATGTACATAAGCTTCTACAAACAGGGGACGGGGAGGCGGGGCTAGTTTAACATTTAAAACACGGATATACAACAAATAGCATCTTTACGGCTTTCCACACATAACCGTGGATAATTGCCCAAAATAATATGTAAAAAAGTAGTAAAATAATTATATATTGTCTTTATAAACTTTTTAGTTCAATTTAACGCTTGTTGCAGGTATGGTTTAAAAACCGCCGCGCCAAATGGCGTAAGCAGAAGCGTGAAGAGCAAGAGCGACTACGAAAGCTTCAAGAAGAACGTGCGTGCGGTCGAACACTGGTGCCTGCGCGAGCTCGACTCTCACCACCTTCCCGGCCTCCACCTGCGCCACCTACTCCTCGCCCTTACACAGATGACTCTGAAGATTCTGACCTTGAAGTTGCTTAAGTGCAAAAAGTGATAATTCCTACAAAAACAATTGTATGAAAGTGTAATAAGTTCAAATAATAACATAGTGAACGTGAAAGTGAATTTCTATGAACATTTCCTAATACAGTGCACAAAAGTTTAGAAAATAAGGACTCGTTATTGACTGTCTCTTTAGATGCAAAGTAGGTATGTGCGTTGGTTTATAAATTTATTTATTATAATTATATGAATTTTCTATTATAATTGTTAGTAGCGTAGTAGATAATCATAATTAGAGTAAAAGAAGTTTAAGTTATTTTAGTGTTTTTTTTTGGATACTGTAGATAAATTCATATATTTACATTTCCCCATCTTAAATTGTCTCAACAAAAAAAAATCATGCTTATTTAATTTATTCATATAACAACACCTATCAAAATCTTTGTTACACACAAACACAATAAATTGAAGATTAGTTAATTTAGGACATTTTTAGCGCTTATAGATCATTCTTATACTGTACAAAGATATAGAACCTATATATAGATCCAATGCTGTAGTCCATACTTAGACAAACTTGCGCTATATATTATCATTTAATGTTGTAACAAGTACTATAAACGCAATAACATTCTTTCTACTTTTAGGGTATACTTAAATATGGCAATATATTCGACTAATAAATATATTATGAATAAATAATATCAAGCAAACCATTGTTTCATTGTATTTAACCTAAAAAGGCCCAAAGACCTAGGCCTACTTTATTAAAATACCGACCTCAATTAAGTCTAGTTTTGTTTTTGTCTAGTTTCATTATTTTTGTTTTCAAAATTCTTTTAACAATTGAACTGTAAAGATACAAAAATCAAACTTAGATACATTCATTCTAAAATCGACAATTATTGTGACTCAATTCATTTTTAATATTCCAAATACATTGTTAGGATATTTTGGCTTACTAAGAGTTTTAAAATCTAATACTTATCAAAACACCATTATGAAGATATTGGCATAAATTTGGTATTGGTACAAATAACACATATCTGGATTATATATAAACTTATATTGAGACTTATAAAACCTAAAATAATTGAACTATAATATAAATAACTATACACCTCGTCCGTATAGTACCTACTAATACTTAGAATTTGGGAAAGAGCGCGTTGAACTCTGTAGTAGGTGGCATTTTGGAACGTATTTTATTAACATTTATCGTTTACGTATCTAATAGGGTAATTTGATAAAAAAAAGAATAGTTTTTTTATATTCAAAAAAAAAGGATTTTTCTTGTTGTTTCTAAACTACTATTTTATAAACATTTATATAATTTATATTCAATGTTACATTGACGTAACGAATTGAGCCCTACGAGCCCTACGAGCCCTACGAGGCACGCTCGAAACGCCATAAATGAAGAGAAGAAGTAAAAGAAGAATAATTTGGTCGTTTTTTTATATTATTGTTTATAAATTTACGTATAGATACACATGTTAAAAAAATATTTAACTCAAATTTTTCCATTTCCATTAGTGTGTATTTCCATTAATTGTGTTATTTTATTTTATATGCAAAATCAATGATTAAACTTTGATCTTATTTTATAATTATGAATTTATCTATAGACATTATATAGAGTAACAAATAAATAATTTGTTATGTCATAAAAGGTGTCAATAAACAGAAGGATGACTGTTATTAAATGGCTTTGGACCATGCATACAAATGAAGATGTAGGGAAGACCGATGATTGACCTTGGCATGCCATAATTATTGTATCATGGGCTGTCATTACTTTTAATAGTGATAAGTGATAACATATGATGACTGTCCTTCATTTACACATGAACACTAGTTTACAAGTTTTTAAAATTATATATAAGTAGGAGGTACCTATATGTATTATTTCATTTCCATTTCTTTTGCTATAGCAACAAGACAAGAGCGGCGTTGAGTTCCGTCACTCAACACGCAATGCGTCGAAAAGTGGAAAGCGGGGAATTAAGTGTCCTAGCACTTACGAGCAAGATAAATAATATAGCAATAAAAACAAAAATAAATCTAGAAGCATAAAACTTATGACCGTTGTCGCGCAGAGGCGCAGCGTCTGAGTATAAACGGGTCAGTGTGTGCAGGTGTGGCTTAATCTACAGTGCAGGGTGTGCAATGCACGCGAAACGGACCGTCATCGTCTTGGACCATCATGGCACAACAATAATGAGACAGGCAGGCCAGCCAGCGCGACGGGGGCAAGTATAGACCGGCCCCTGAGTGTGTGTTGGTTCAATTCCCAATCGGGAAGGATGAATTATTTCATTTCCATTTTTTCACTTTGACCAGGCAAGTATGGCGTTGAGTTCCACCACTGAATGTCTCGATAGGCGGAAAGTGGGCTGGGCTCTCTTTTTTACTGTATTTATATTTTTAAATATTATCAGTTTCCTGTTTCAGACATTTTTTTTTATTTATACTTACTGTACAAATAATTTTCATTTTCAGAATTCATATTGTATACATGTATGTCTAAGTCAACGGGAAATACAGTATAGATTTGTTTCATATAAAAGCGATCAAAACTAAGCACAAACATTCGTATCTATTTTTGTCTGAACCGAGAGACTGGAGATGTTGATTTTGATATTTATTTTACTTTCTTACCTCTACACGTTTTTCTCGTGAAGTACGTAACCCTAAATAAATTAACACATCCCATTTTTATAGCGGAGATAGTCAAAGTTTCTGACATTAGTTAATTTATATACGACTTGACATAATGAGAACTGATAGATGTTCAAGCGATATTATATTAACTATATTCATACAATTATTAAAAAATAAAAATACATATGTAGGTGTATAATATAATAAAAATGTTTTATTAATTGTCATTTGAAGTCTATAATTGTTTTAACATTTAAAGCAACAGTGGGAAGGAAAATGGAACGTCAAATAAAAATATAATATTTTGTTACAAACGTCTCATAAATATTTTATTAATCAATTTGTACTTTCAAATAGTAAAAGTATTACATACGTGTTGAACCAACATAAAAAAAAGATACGTGAGTTAACCCAAAGGTTATAAATGGATTAAATAAAGAATATTTAAATTGCAACCTAATAATATGCTAGAGGGTAAGAATACGCGTAAGCGTATGGATACGAATACGCTAAAGGAGTGCCATAAGATGCAACGTAGGCCGGTGCGTAGTAGCCGTAGTCGAGAAGAACCTGCGGTTTAGCTACAGCCGAGCCAATCAGCAGAATGGCAGCGATAAGAAGCAACATCTGTAAAATAATAACAATACATTTTACTGTACGGGCCAACCAATATATACAATGATGTTAAACAAGAAAGCGATTGAACTCGTTATAACAACACAATTTTAATTTATATTTACTAACGGCCAATTGAAATATTTATTGTTAGTTTGTTTAAGTAATTATGTAGATAATCTCAGAATGATGCATCATTGTATAACGGTATATGTTAAAATAGTATATTAAGTGTTATGTGGTATTTCGTGTGTCCTTTTTCTATACACAAGGTTTCGCTCAACTAATGCCGTTTTAATAGGTTATCATAGTCTTTAATAGCTTATTTCTGTAGTGTTTGTAATTCCTATAAAAATGTTCATTGAACAAAATGACGATATTAAGAATTCAAAATAAATATGGATATATTTATCAAAAATGTTTAATTATTATTTTTATCATACCCATCAGCTGAGAATAGAACGTATACAGAGACGTTTCTTATGGCACTTGGCATATAAAGAGGGTATTGCTAAACAAATTTCGTCTTATGCAAAGAGAATCGAATATTTTAACATGATGACCTTAGAAAACAGAAGAACTTTATTAGACCTAATATTCTTATATAAAATCATTAGAAACAAACTTGACTGTCCAAATTTACTATCCAAATTTAACTTTAGAGCACCATCCAGATACCCTCGTAACCCAGTAAAACCTCTATCCGCACCACGACGGAAAACAGTTTTGGGTAACCACTCAGCAGTTGCTCGAATGTCCAAATTGCTTAATGAATTCAATGATTCAATTGATGTAAATACTGTAAGCCTCCCAAAGTTCCGATATCTAGTTATAGACAGTATTAAAAACGTCTAATTCTTTAATAATCTAATAGATATATATTTTTTTTTATTCGATTTGTGGAACAATTTTAATTCTATAACTTATTATATAATAAATCATGAATTGTATAATTATAATTGAATGATAAATTATTTTAAATGTTTTCGTTATTAATTCATGCCGTAATATAATTTAATTTTATGATATTATTAATTTTCTATTGTTGTATTTTATGGTTAGCCTAAGTGTTGACTAGATTAATTGTTGAATAATACTGTTAACCCTATTATTAAATTTATTCTAATTTGTTCGAAATCATTTTAACTTTATTTTAATTGTTACAATTGTAATATTATTAGTTTTCCTAAACATGTGATCTATTTTTACATTTTTATTGAAATTAGAACCGCTTAAACAGGATGTAAATAATAATGTGCATGTCGTGTTTGCTTTAATATAGTTGTACATTTAGAAAGTAATTAATATGTAATTTAATAAATTGTATCATTAAAGTGTAACAACTGCTAGCAAACCTAATAAATAAAAAATAAAAAATAAAAAAATAAATCATTCTATTGACATAATTGTTTTTTCTTTAACTTTACGCTTTATCCTACAGGAACCGTGGGAACCTAATGCTTAGACACTTCGACGTTTTCGAGGCATTACTTGTTAAGTATCGGAGCTCAACGTCGCATTCTGCCTAAGTACCAGAGCGAAGAAAAGATAATGAAAAATCCATCTTCCTCGAGTGGGAACTAAACCTACAACCTACAACCTACAACTGTTTCTGTAAGAGTTAGTTAGTGGGAACTAAACCTACAACCTACAACTGTTTCTGTAAGAGTTAGTTACGGTCCGTTACCCTTAAAAATTACTTTTTTTTAATTATTTATAAACAGAAAGACTTTGGTACACTTTTTTTTAATAGGGCGGGATACATGCCAACACCATGATTGAGTACATATCCGGAGTTTTAAGAATGTCTATTGACTGAGTCGGTCTTTGAGCTTTAAGTGATCTCAAAGGTTTAAGTAAAGTCAAAAAGAAAATATTAAGGAATTAATAAAAAGAAACAAATGTTTTAGAAAATTATATACCAAAATATATGGACCATATGCCATTTAGTGGATAATAAGATTATAACAAAAAAATATTATATAAAATAATTTCTTACCAATTTACACATCTTGATTTAAAATTTATTATTAAATTTAAAATTGTTTTAAGCAACTGGTCGGGTCTAGAAACGCTAGACGGGAACGTTGTCAGCGGCTGTGACTGTAATGTCACTAAATCCTTTGGTCCATTCTTATATAGATGTCTCGAAGAACAATATTTTGTTCGTGATTGGAAAAACTAATCACCGCAACGTCTTCGACATTCAATGATACCGGACAGTAATATTATTCACAATGTCGCATTAAGCGTTAAGAGCACTATGTCATTTCCATATTAAACCCGGATCATTGTAACAATGGATACATGAATGATTAAGTCACTTATTGTATCAGACATAAAATAACAATAAAAATTTTGAGAAATGACTAATTACGTAAGGTAAAGCTACATTTTTATTATTACTAGTTGCCCGTAACTTTGTTTGTAAGGTATTATTGGCCTATCATTCAATGTTGTACTACCATTTAACTGAGCATTCATCTACTACATAGCGATAGTGCCTACTTTCAACTGATCTTGTTATACCTATACTTGAATTGAATTACTCTTAAAGATGTTTTAAATATTCAATTCTGCAATTCTAATAGCTATATCTATAACAAGAAGCTTTTGTTGAATATTAACGAAGGACTGCTAATCGCGTAAGGAGTAAAGAAACTCTTAAACGACCATACGTTTGTGCTTCATTTTTGAGGTATTTTGTATGAAATTGTGTAATTTAAACAAAACCATCCATCACCATCAATCTGCACCAGCACCAACCAACCAACCAACCAACCATCATCAAAAATATGGGTATAAATTAAATGTAGTAAATATGGGTATAAAGTAAATCACCTATAGGCAAGTAAGCCTATAAAGTTGTCGACTTGTATAATTTTGAGGTATAGCACTATCAATCAATAAAAACACAATTTATTTCTCTTAGGTGAATATTGAACTCGTTACCACAATAACAGCAAAACGCTGTTCCACAGCACCACAATAAATATATATTTTTTAATTTATTATTTCTTGTAGTTTAGTGACATAGAAAATAATCGATATTCTTGAAAAGTTCTTGATCCTTCTTGATCGGTTCTCACAATGGGAAATATTACCAACAAATCAACTACATCTTCCCATCCTCTTCTACCTATTTAGGAGTTTTAAAATATATTATTTGATGTTAGGTGCCTATCTTTGTTTAGGATTAAAGTTAACTTTAGTATAAAAAATATTCTTTCTAAATATAGGTACTATGTAAGGGAATATCGTATAATTGTTTAAGTACGATACTAATCTAATTTATTTTTAATCCTCAAATACTATAGCTATAAGAAGATAAAATAATGGGTTGTTATTAAATAGATGTAATATATATAAATAGCACAGTTACACCTCACATACATTATACTCAGTAAGTAAGTAATTAATTTAGGGGCTGGCTGTTTGTCACATCCTGATTTCTGCGTGTCTATTTTGCCTATATTAGACTGGCACTAGTAGTGCCATCTCCCATCCCATCCATTCAATGTGATCTCACGGAGACTGGCGAATCAAGATATGATGCCAGAGGGTCGCTGCTCTTGGACAGCGCAGAAGCACGTGGTTAGCAGTTTTTTCCTCGTCAAAACAAGTCAATCAACGGAGTGCCTTAACACTAGGTTTCTATGGTTCCTGCAGTTCCCTTTGCCGACTATATGCGGAATAAAGCGTGAAGACATAAAGAGACACGGGCTTGTCTATAACGGGCTCTCAGGGACACCTATAGTAAAAAGATAATTATTAAATGAGTGGGTTTCGGGCAGCAGGGACAGACACTTGGAAAGCGGACCAGCGAACTGGGACAGTGATTCTTTCGCCTATCTCGCTTTCGTCTAGTTATTCTTAAAAAGAGAGACCTGGCCCAAATATAGGGAAGTATGATTGGTTCTGGACCAGTAACTGTGGGTTAGTGCACCTTCACTATGTTCGATATTATATTTTTTTGTAAAAATACCAAATGTATGGGCACAACTTTTTACTATTTTATTAGTCCAGATGTTAATAAAAACCACTAATTTTCCCACTTATTATTGTTTATTATTAGCTGGAAAATAATTATGATATCAATAGTCGTAAAGACAGGCAATTCTAAGCCACCTATCAAAGACATTTATAATCTCGCCTAATGGTGTTTTTAAAAGGGAAGAAAACCAAAAGGAACATAACTTTAATAAATAAACAATCCTACGGATTGTTGATTATGTTGTTGGTGTCTTCCTTATTTCTTTTATAAGCCTTCTTAACGAGTGAATGTAACCTTAAATATATTTTTTTTTATGGAAAGCGTCATTCCACATTAAAGAAAGAAAGAAAAGATATGTCTACTGAATATACGTACAGAGCATACATACACTACCTAAATTATGGATGAGTAATAGATACCATATGTTATTAAAATGCGACCGTTGAGTCCATACTCAATAAGCTTTGTCTAGAAAGGTATAATGTCGATAACATATCTATTTAATTTAACCAATCTTATATTCCATTCCATTCATTCATTCTCACAACGTGCCCAAACTATCTTCGTTGTTGATTCGGTCAGCTAATTGACTGTGAATATTCTCCGAAGAGATCAGATTCTACAGCATTTATCTTTTTTATTCTCCTGCAATTAATATATTTTACTGCATCGTCAGCACAGGAACTGCATTGTGTACTGCCAAACGTGCAACTACTGACGTTCTGCCTTCTCAACAAAGCAGCTAAGGCCCACTTCATTCTGTTGCTGGCAATACGCCTTTTCATGATTGAAGCTGATAACATATCAGCATAAGAATTTCGTAATTACATAAAAATCTAACGATCTGTAACACCTTACGTATAACCACAACTCTATGGATCAGTAACACCTTATGTATAACCACAACAGAACATCTAAGGTATGAGAAACAAGATTGGTGATCTTGATTTTGTTGAAAAATTCCATTTTAAAGAATAAAGATCATGCAAAGCAGGCTATATATAGTACAGTCAGCGTCAAATAATTAGGTACACTCCGGGTATTCAAATATATGTGTATTTGAGGCTGACTGCACCTACCTATTAAAATAAATCTAGCTGTGGAGTACAAAATTACTCAAATGATATTGATTTCACTTTTAATTCCTTCATTATTCTTAAATTAATACGACCTACAAATGTGGCGACGGTTAATGGATTCGACCTGCAGAAGATGGCTTTTTTATTTCCATTTTCTCTTCATTTTCTTCTTCTTTTTTGTGTTTCAGTTTTTGCTATTCGAAATATTTTTTTCTATTTATATATTATATAAATGGAGGACCGTCGTGGCGTAGGAGCATAGCGTCTAACCTATACGCGACAGTTTGTGGGTGTTCGATTCCCACTCGAGGAAGATGAATTTTTCTATTTCCATTTTCTTCGCTCTGGAAACTAGGTAAAGCGAGGCGTTGAGTTCCGCCACTCAACACGCAATGCCTCGAAAAGGCGAAAAACGAGGAACAGAGTATCTTACACTAGGTTTCCTCGATGCCCTCAGCTTACCCTGCTAAATGCAGGATAAAGCGTGACACTATAAAAAATATAATTTAATCCTATAGGGATAAATATAATCACGCACGCTATTCTATTAGGGTCAGTTAACACATCACATTACCATTGAAATTTAGGCAAGATGTAGATATTTGCTTTGCATAACATTGTGCTGGCTGTCAGGAAAATGTGTCAAGGATATTTTGCTATGATCGTTTAGGCTTTATTGATCACGATAAAATATACACACGATATTTCAATGTTATCATTTTCTGCATAATACAATAGCAGACTTACTACGATTTTATTACCTGATAAAATAAAAGAAAGAATTTCTTTTTCTCTAATAACATTTAGTATGAATGATAGTAAAAATTTCATTCTTCAAAAATTTCAATCTGTCCAATATGTCCACAGTGTTTGGTACACACAGATAAACAACAATTAAAAAAACGATATATTCATTTTCTATATTTGTCTTAAACGGTAAATGTGTCAATTCCCTGCGTCAGTTTTTCGTAAGAAATATTTATAAATATTGTGTACATTGAATATTTCTTTCACGAGTTTTTGACAGTATTATTTTATTAAATTGCAAATTAAATTTTAATTTTGTCCTGACAAGCAATTGTGAAAAGAATATTTTGTACATCTACTAGACTATTTATAATATTAAAAACAAATTTAACAATTTACTAGTGCCTCCTAGTGAAATCATTAGTGGATAAATCTTATGCTACAGTAGATTAATATTAATATAATTAGCAAAAGTGTCAATAGAAAAGATGAAAATGTTTAACAGAAATAAGTTTATTAAATTTTAATCATCATTAATTTTCTGTCGTATATTTCGCTTAGAATTATTTAATTTTCGCTTTTTGAACTCTACAGGACCGTCGCCAAGTGATTCTACACGTCTCTCTTTAAATTGTATCACATCTGGTTCAACAACAACTGGTGGAGGCACAATTTCCTTTTCCACTTTTGGTAATTGTAAATCAACTGTTTGTTCTGGCCTGTAAATCAAAATAATAATTTATTAATCGAATGCAGAGATGTAAATTAGCGTTTTACTTACTTTACTTATTAAACTATTTACACACATATTTTATACAGTTCATAATGTATGTAGTTATAATTCTGTACTTTAAATTATTTTAATCAACATAGAAACTTAATTTAACTGAATTTATAATAATAAACAAATGATAAGATCTTTTATTTCTTCAGTTTTGAAAATGTATGAAATAAAATGTAACGAAATATAGTGTCAGTTCTTATATTGTAACAGCAAAGGGTATGTTTTGTGAAGGCTTTGTTCTGGATTAACTTCTGCTTCCATTTCCTCCTAATTCTCAACATTTTGTTATTGCAAGTATCATGAATATTAGGGTCTATCCATCACCTATCAGGATATCTTGAGAGATATTTTACATATATTTAATAATATTTAGTCTATATTATCATTTTCTTACATTCTTCTTCTTATGAGGCTTTCATATATTTTTTTAATTACTACTAAGGCCCACAACTTATCATAATTAAATGATAAAATATACTTTATACACATCCAAAAAGTTATAAACAAAATATTTTGAAAAAAAAAGAACTTACTCTTTTTCTACAGGTTTCCAAGATCCATAAGGTTTACTTAAAGGGACAGGTCCAAAAGGCACATGTACTTTAGCAAGGGGTTTAATTTTTTCTACTGCTAACTCCCTCATACTTTCTCTTGCTATGTGAGCTTTCACTTCATTCAAGGCTTCTTTTTGTTTTTCTTTTCTGTAAATGATAACAAAATACTGCAATGAAAATTTTTACTTTATATATGCAATTACCTACATAGTTGTTTTTGTATAATAGTGAATTTAGTAAAACAAGTTTCTACTGCACTAAACCATAATTTAAAATATTTTTGAAAATAATTACTTAAGTTTCTTCTTTCTCTTGTTTTCTTCCTTCTCATTAATGTTACTCTTTTCTTGTTCCTCCAGTGATATATATTTATCTGGAGGATCCCATGTAGTTTCTAAAAATTTTATAGAGATTATATTTACTATACTATAGATTAAAGTAATATGAAGCAATTATATTTAAAATATAAAAAGTTCACTTAGAATGTCACTTTAAAATGAAAAAGTTATTATAACAAAGTATCATATGATATATGTCAGTGAAATGTGATAAGGCTTATGTGAGAACCCTGGCAATAGTTGTAAAACACAAAAAAATATTGTTCTAAACTTTTTTATTTATTTTTCATTAAAACAAACAAGAAAGTCAGGGTCCATTTCATCCACTTATAACTTACTATAATTTGTTAAAAAAGATTAAAATAAAGGGTTAATAATTCTTCATATACATATACAAACAAACCATTTGTCTGAATATTCCAGAAATATGAACCTCCATCATCATTTTTTATTTCCTTCCAGTTCACTGTTTCCTTTACATTTATGTCACCAAGTACAATATCCTTGCTACTATTACCTTGTTGTCCTAACATTTCATTTATACTCTGGAATAAAAAATATGTTTTTACTAAGCAAATTATTAACATGTTTCCAAAGCAATTTATCAAAATCCTCTTTTAAAGCTAAACCTACACCGAGAATGTCAGTAGCTTGTCTGTAGTTTTGGGTTTAAGAATTATTTACTCAATTAAAGGAAAGTATATAATAAAAAAGAATGTTACTTTTGAAGTAAGATCAGCATTGTTTTGAACATCTTTCAAGTAAGCACTCATTCCAGCTGCTTCCATTTTCTTAATTTCATTGTCCAATTTTTCTTTCTGTTTAAATTCTTTTGCACTGCGTTTACTGAGTTGAGATATATGTTTTTTAACACTTTCTTTATGACGTTTACCATTTTCATGAAATGAAATAGACTGCAAATAAAAAATATGAAGTATTTAAATACATAAGAAATATGTTCACGATAGTTTATATTATTATCAAACTCACAACTTTATTGTCAGCAAACCAGCACTTGCAAAATTCACAAAATTTTCGCTCTTGGGATTTCCAGTAAGTAGCCCTAGTACAAAAAAAATATATAATAAAATAACACATAAATGTTTAAAAATATAAAATATAGCAAAAAAAATAAAACATACATATTTGCAGCGCGTAAATAGATGTATATTATTTGTCTTTCATCACATTATCTTAAGAACTAGGGTCTGTCACATAGAAAAGACAGATAAATAAGCACAAAACACATTAACAAAAGTGTGAAGAGATTAGATGTACAACTCGAGTTTTAAAACAGAGATGGCGCACGTGTTCGGACGGATAAATAAACCAACCTCCACGATCCCTTCATACTTATTAACAATTTCCGCCTTATTAATAATTCTTTTAGTATATATCAAGGATGAAAAAACAAGCATGGTTCATTTATTACTTACTTACTTATTATAAGTATTGATTTAATTTTTGTATGGAAATAAATAATAAATGAATCATGCTTGTTTTTTCATCCTTGATATATACTAAAACAATTATTAATAAGACGGGAATTATTAATAAGTATGGAGGGATGGTGGGGGTTGGTTTATTTAACCATCCGAAATTATTTTGGGCTACTATATTTTCGATTTCCCATTTCATTTTCATTTCAGCCTTTTGTTAATATATACCACTCAATCTCTTTTTCCACGGTTTAAAGTTTTTGTAAAATGTTGTTTCTATAGTAAAAACATTTCCTCCTTGGACGCCACGTGTGTTGTTGGCTCCTCCTGAATTTTCTCTGGTCAATAAGTATATATTAATAATAATATTGTTTTAAATTCAGACTCCGTCAAAATTATTTCAAAGAATAAAAAATAACATTTTCAAATGATTTTGAAAGAAACTGAAACGTAAATGAAACAAGGAACACAGCATTTGCATTACTTATCACTTACATACATTTTTTGATTCAACTGTTGAATTGTATAAATAGTATTCCTGTGAACCAATTAAAATAGACTAAAAACATTAATATAAACAGAATAGAGTTGCATCTTCATAAATCAACATCAAAATCTATAAAATAACTATAACTTTATATGTTAGAGACAAGTTACTAAAATCTGTACTGGATTACAAATAAAATATGATGATGATAATTTTACTTAATTAGAGATAAAAGTTTTCTTAAAAGAATAAAAAACAAATGATCACATTTCTGAATAAATAAATAATAATATATAACACAATACATCAACAGAATAAAACACACACTGTTCCTTAAAGAAGAATATCATAAACATAGATGATACACTATTACTGGTATAGATGCGCAACTCTCGATATTTTCCAATACAAACTTTTTTGGCCCCGTGCGACAGAGGGCGTTATTAGTACTAAAAAATTTTCCTAGATGGCAGCTTAAAATATTTTGAATGGTATATATTTTTAAAACATTAAGTATGTGTTTAAATTAAATTATTATTATTATTACAAATCCATGTCGTTCCTTAGCTTACAGTTTACAACACCGCTCAAATCATTTTATGCAACTTTTCAGGAGACACAAAAAATCATTCGTTTATTTCAAAAAATAAGTAATTTTTTGTATTATTTCTTAACAACTTTCTTAGTAAAAATGTAATAAAGAATTAATAATAGTAATTTTAGTTATTAACTTTATTTCGATTAAATTGACAGACTTGAACTGTGTTGATCGATACTTTTTTAGATTTTAGGCGATGTTGGTTCCAGTTATATTAACGATGAGTTTTTATCAAAAGACAACTTTTAATTAAATTTAATTAGGAAAAATATGTAAAATATATTTAATTTAAAGTAACATATTAAATAATCTTAAGAAATAAATATTAATAATGATAGAATTAATTTTGACCTAAACTAATAAAATAACTCTTTATATAATTATATAAATCCCTAATTACATTTAGTTTTCATGTTTACCGTGTCATTTCTTCGTAAAATGAATGCCAATTAGATGGTTAGTTTAGCTTTTTATTTATTATTTGGATCAAATTGACAGACTTGAGCTGTGTTGATTGATACTTTTTAGATATAGGCGGTGTTGGTTACAGTATTATTGGTAAGTCGTATAAATTAATTTCTTTGAAAAATCATTAAAAAGTTATAATCTGAATACAGAACTTCGTACTTCATGGGACCATGTCTAATTCAAAAAAGGAACCTTAAATAAAACAATTAAAAAACACCACTTTGGTCAAATACATAAGGAAGTAAATATAGCCTAGGCAAATGAAGATATATTATGACATAAAAAGTGAATATCGATATGCGAAAATCCACAAAAATAATATCCAACAAAATATCTCATATTCTTGTACTAAAACTATTTTTAATGACATTTCAACTAAAAATTCACATAAAACTGTTATAATATAATCAAAGAATGCAAAGTAAATGTTATGATACATACAGGCAGTGTGAAGACTTGAGCGGTGTTGGGAGGGTATTAGACTTACGCGCTGTTACCATTTTTGAAAGAACAGTCTAATTATGCAAAATTTTTATCAAGTGACCTAGTTAGATGCGCAATAATTCGCTCTATCGAATAGCATTAAAAAGTAAAAACCGCCAATTTTCGACTTGAGCGGTGTTGGAAGCTAAGGGACGATGTAGTACTTTGCCAGATAAGTTTTATCCTCTAATAAAATAAAACACTTGACTATCAATTTAATTTTTTATTTCTTTTTTTTTACAAAATTTATATTTGTCTCTTAAGACTTTATTTACACATTTACACCAGCCGTGTGTAATTAATTTAATGTCAAGATTACTAATCAATAATCAACTTAATCAACATGCCATGCCTTTATAAAAATGACCATTTAAAAAAATCTGCAGTTTTCTGACATTAATTGGGAAGTCTTATGTTCTGAAATAATAAAAAATCTATATTTAAATCCTTACAATTATAAAAATAATTTGACAATAATAATTAAACATTAAAAAATATCTATTATGTTAACTTATATAAAAATCTTAAATAATGTGTATTATAAAGGGAACACCTATATTAATATATAGGTGTTTATAGGTTTCACACAATAGTTAGTTTTGATTTTAGTGGCAATGGTTCTCATCTCAGGTTTTAGTCCTCGTTTTAAACATTTTTATTGAAAAAATGAAATGAAAATTAATAAATATTTTACATGAATACATATTTCAGCTTATTATCGGTAACGGTATAATAAAACAAAAGGCATGTTGGTCACACTTAACATCATTACTGCATAGAAAATAACAAGTTAATCCGTAGACGTAAGATATCAGAGATTCGAGTATCTTGCTAAGGTAGATCATCAAAACAAGTATCAGAAACCAGTAAAAGACGACGTAATAAAAAAAGTATCAAATAAACATCAAGGAAATTTCAGCATCATCCAGGACAACAAAGCGAGCACAAATTTAAAAAAATATGGCAACGTTAAGTATGTTGCCATACTTTAGTAGTTATACAATGTTGCAATTAAAATAAATAAACCAATATTATTTAAAATATGAAAAATAAAATAACATTGTAAATGAAAATAAAATTATTAGTAAAGAAAACAAAAAATATTTTTATTTTCATACTTATAAATGCCATCTACTGGTGAAATATGTAAAAAATATCAAACTTTGCTGGGCGAGAGTTGGCGCTAGTTTTTATGAAAATCATATTTGTATGAAAGTTTCTCCCCCCTGATCATAAAAAAACTGAGATGTCTATTGTCTTTGAGTAGCTGTCAGCTGATGCATTTGAAAAAGTAAAAAGATGATATCAGAGACTCGAGCACAAAATAATTATATTTCTCTGAAAAAAATCGTTTCTGTTTCCAATGAAGCCATTCATATACTTACTTAAAAGAAAATTAAGCAAACCAAAATAGTAACAACTAAACCTTAAATAACATAACATATTTTACAATAAATTAATAAAATTAACTTTGATTAACTTGTTTTATATAGAATTTTATTAAAAAGACCTTGTTAAAGTGTATAGTTCATTTTATATATTATTTAAAAACTTTACAGTTTTAAGAAATGGTAAATATAAGATGACAAATACAAAGTTTTACAAATTAGATAGAACATTAAAAAAATTATGAAATAAATAAAAATATTTAACAAAAGTGGTTTTAGTTATTGATTACACCTGCCATTACAAAAATCATTGTTGCTACATTATTAATAGGGATTGTATTAATTGTATGGAGTGTTGATAACTTTTTGAAAAACAAAATGAAAGAAATTGAGGACTGCCGTGGCGCAGAGGCGCAAGCATCTGTCTGTAAACGCGACGGTTTGAAGGTTCCGTTCCCACTTGAGGAAGGTGGATTTTTCTATTTCCATTTTCTTCGCTCTAGAAACTAGGCAAAGGGCGACGTTGAGTTCCGCCACTCAACACGCAATGCCTCGAAAAAGGCGGAAAGCGGGGACGGAGAAAGCTGGGACTAAGCAACGGAGTGTCTTAACACTAAGTTCATATGGTTCCTGCAGTTCCCTCTGCCTACCTTGCAATATGCGGAATGAAGCGTGAAGTTATAAAAAAATGGAAAAATCTGTTATAAAGCTGAACTTGTTACTGATTACGTGGTGTACCTCCAATAAAGTGACTAATAAGCATGGCAATAAGCAGTTAAACAGCGAGACTATAGCAGAAACAGCAAAAGCTAAGTACGACTACATAACGATCACGACAGCTCTGCAAAAAGCGTAACGACAGAAGAAGGAGAATTTAATAACTTATCATTATGCAATTAAATATTTTCCATATTTTATTACAGTAAAATCGTACCTTAATTTGAATGTTCCCGCTCTTAAGTTCCATCGTTATTCGCTAGGAAATCGTGGCGCTTGTGAATAATAATATGTGTAAATCTATGGTCAAAATTTATTTAGGCAATTATGATTTTCTAGCGTAATGCTCCTTGTTAAGAATATATCAGAAAAAAATTACATTGTGCAATTTTTATTATTTTTAAATAAATTTATAGAAAATATTGTGAAGATGAAATAATATCTAATAATAATTAATTAATTAAGTAAATAAGTAATAACTACTTCAGTAAAAATAAATTATTTTTATAAATATATTATTATTCATTGAAATAGATCGATTCATTTAATATTTTCTATAATATAATATTAATTTTGAAATATAGTAAGATTAAAACAATTTGTTTTTAACTTTATTAATTTTTAGTGTTTGTGAAAAATATATATTTTGTTAAAATTATATATAAAGAAAGTTAAATGCGAAATTAATACAAAATATATAAAATTAAAATATATAAAATATTTATGTCTTTTCAAATTTTAAATGATTCATAAAAAAATTATAATGTCTATGCTTTAAAATAAATATAAATTGTTTTATTTGGTAACACATTTGCTTGCTTACTTTGTGATGTCGTCGTCGAGTATCGAGTGTCGTCGTCTTTTATAAAGTTTTATCAAGGTGATTTTTGTTTATTCATTTACTTTTATAATTCTCATTATTATTGTACATTATTTTAATTTACTTTAAATTTCTTTTTAGGGCATGCCCTGTTAAAATAAAGTAATTGCATATATGATCTTCAGTTTAGAGCGGCCATATTAAAAATAGTAGTTCGTTTGTAAATTTAATCCAAGTTAATCTTAATCATCTATTGCTAATTTTAAATAGCTACTTAAAGTTATTTTTGTATCAGAGCTTATCTTAGTTCACATTACTTTAGTTACTTTTTATTTATAATATTGTTTGTTATATTTGCGCTTCACTTTGTATATATGTTGATATATACTGCTTGTTGACGCGTCTCGTAATCTCTTCTCTTTGGTTCTTATCGAGAATTGATTTAATAGGTAGTTGCCTGTTTTGTTACAGATATTTCCGGACTAAGTTGGTGGACGTGATTTACTTCTTAAATAGCTTATGTATTTAAAAGTGACTTGTCGTGAAATTTGTTTAGTGTTGGACTTTAATAAAAGCTTCTTGAGTTTCTAAGTTTAGTCACCCCTTGAGGGCATATTTGGCAAAATGATGACCGAAAATAGGATTAGCACTAGTAATCACGTCGGAAACATGAGCAATCAAAAAGGGTAAGTAAACTAACGTTTTTTTGTCTTTGTTATAAGCTTATGTACTTTCTCTTTAAATTATATTTCATCGTAATTGCAGAGATGTCGATAAAACCGTGGACGATATAGGGTGGAAAGCAAAATTAAAACTACCCCCTAAAGACAGACGAATTCAAACCAGTGTAAGTTTTAAAGATACCCTTGAATGTAAAATAGTAATTGTTGCTTATTATACAATATATTGTTATTTTTTTATATATTAATAGGATGTGACAGACACAAGAGGAAATGAATTTGAAGAATTTTGTCTAAAACGGGAAATACTTATGGGAATTTTTGAAAAGGGTTGGGAGAAACCATCCCCTATTCAAGAGGCTTCAATTCCCATTGCACTTAGTGGTAAAGATGTATTAGCAAGGGCCAAGAATGGTACAGGCAAGACAGGCGCTTATTGTATTCCAGTCTTAGAACAAGTATGAATACTTAATTATAACCATTTTTTATATCTTTCATGTAAAATATATGTAGTACATGTGAAATATTAACATATAAACATATGGAAATGTGTTTCATAACTCAACACATTGCTAAACTTAGAAGTAAATTAACTTTTGAATAGTGTTCTTATTATTTAGTGGTAAACACTGTAAATGATGATACTTTTGGATTCCCCTTCACTTTCTTATAAGTGAGAAAAAACAGTACTGATTAAACAAGCATTTTGTGTTTACAATTGCTTTTTATTTTTTTGTTGATAACAAAATGTACATACTTTTGTAGGTGGATCCTAAAAAAGATGCTATACAGGCTTTAATTGTGGTACCTACTAGAGAACTAGCATTACAAACATCTCAAATATGTATTGAACTAGCAAAACACACAGACATTCGTGTTATGGTCACCACAGGTGGTACAAATCTGAGAGATGACATTATGCGTATTTATCAAAATGGTGAGCATAGCTTATTTTTGTCTACATAATCTATTGCATATTTATTTATTATTAAATATTTATTAGAATATTGCTACAATATTATATTTTTCAACTTATGTAATTTTAGCAAATTATTATATCTAATCATCATATGAGCAAATAAAATATTATATAAAACAATCATTTCATCATCATTCATTCAATCATCGAATCATTATATTATTACAAGCATGATGTGTATATGAATATACTATTCATGTTTTGTAATATTGTCTTCAAAATGTTGACAAATATTGATTATTTCAGTTCAGGTAATAATTGCGACCCCAGGACGTATGATTGATCTCATGGATAAACAAGTAGCAAAGATGGAGCAGTGTAGGATGCTGGTACTTGATGAAGCTGATAAGCTGCTGTCTCAAGATTTTAAAGGCATGCTGGATACAGTTATTTCACGGTAAGTTTAATGTAATTTGGTATTATTCATGTTTATAATTCATCAAAGTTACAAATATATTACTGAATCATTTTAATTGAATATTAATTTCTTACAAATATTTTAGGCTACCTAAAGAACGTCAAATATTGTTGTTCTCAGCAACATTTCCACTAAGTGTAAAACAGTTCATGGAAAAACATTTAAGAGAACCATATGAGATAAATCTCATGGAGGAACTCACTTTAAAAGGAGTCACACAGTACTATGCATTTGTGCAGGAAAGACAGAAAGTACATTGCTTAAATACATTATTTTCAAAGGTTTGTAATATGATTATGATTCATAATAATACTATGTTTTATTTATTGAAAAAGAAAAATATCTTATCACATTGATATGATATCCCTAAGTGGGGTATGAATCTGCAATTATCAACCAAGTATCATCAAACATTGTTCTTTATGTAAACAAAATCTTAGTGTTACAATGGGCCATTGTTTGATATTGAATGATTGTTAAGACTTGAAATTTTATGTATAAAACTATGTTCACATTGAACACCTGTTCAAAATAAGCTAAAATTTGTAATTAATAACTTAACTACATTTGTAATTAAAACTTTAAAACATGTTTCTATTTGTCTTGTACTAATTATTTTGCTACAAAAAGCCCATTGGTATTTTTCATAATATAGGACATTGCGGTAGTATTCAACTGTAAATATGTTATGGAAGTTGTGACTTGAGGAAGTGTGAATTTCCAAGCAATAAATAGATAATACTTAAAAGTATATTATCACAATTTTTTATAAAACAAATATACAAAAAATAGTTGTAATGAAAAATTTGTTTGCAGCTACAAATAAACCAGTCCATTATATTCTGCAATTCCACCCAGCGTGTGGAACTGTTGGCCAAGAAGATCACAGAATTGGGCTATTGCTGCTACTACATACACGCGCGTATGGCGCAGGCGCACCGCAATCGAGTGTTCCACGACTTCCGTGCCGGCCTCTGCCGCAACTTGGTGTGCTCGGACCTGTTCACGCGCGGTATCGACGTGCAGGCTGTCAACGTCGTTATCAACTTTGACTTTCCGCGCATGGCCGAGACTTACCTGCATCGTATCGGCCGTTCAGGGCGTTTCGGCCACCTTGGTATAGCTATCAATCTCATCACGTATGACGACCGCTTCGCGCTACACAGCATCGAACAGGAGCTGGGTACGGAAATCAAGCCCATCCCCAAGGTCATCGACCCCGCGCTCTATGTGGCGCGCGTGTTGGAGGACGATGCCGATAAGTAACGCCGTCACACTGACGTGCCGCCGCTTGGACTTGCTGACTTGGTGAAAGAAATTAGGATTAATATGCAAAAACAAAAAACTCATTTGTAAAGTGTAATGAATTTATTATAACGAAATGTGCGTGTATATAGTTTATCGTGAGACTTTTGAACCTGATAAGGGTTATTTTTAAAAGTGTACATAAACATCGGACTTACGAAAGGCATTGCGCTCGTTGTCCATATTGGATCCTGTGCGCGGATTCCTACGATTGTTAAAAAGTAAAATATTTATCTCGATATCCTACTTCTTGTGAGAGAGTCTATCTAAATTTGTCAGTGATCTTAACATAAATTGTGGTAGACTTTTGACAATGTAGAATGCTTTCCTACCCATACAAATGCATTTGAGCTAGCACTAGTTTATTTTTACTCAAAATTAATAATATAAATATGTTTATACTGGGTATGGGTAGGTGTAAAGTCTAGCTCAATAAGAACATATCGAAAAAATTATAATAAAAATTATAATATAACTCTGCATTAATAATGTTGTTTCTGGCCGCTTGAAACAATATTTGTAAACTTCAAACCGTTGTAAGAGAGCAGGTTAAAGCAGTATTTTGACAAAAATTGGTAATAAACAAACGGGCAATCTAAATAAATTATATGATGTACCTGTTTTGTAATTATTTATTTGGACTTGAAGTCAATGTTGTTTTAACTTGATCTCTCTGATACTTTCATATTTATTTATTAAGCGGTAAAGTCACAGTACTATTAGAAGAAAAGATCTTGATTCATGGATGGGTTGTACAGTAACATGGAAAGATATATTTTATAGTTCATTTTTATTTGCAAAAGATATTTTCAAAACAAAACTATTTGCAGCCCTGTCAACCCTTTGTGCTTACAGGAGACAAAATATGATAAAAATGTTAGTATTGTATCTGTGACTGCTTAACAAAGTAGAGCAATAACTTCATCATGTTACGGTTTGCATTATGAACATTGCTCCGCTTACTGGGAAACTAAAACGAGAGTATTTGTGTTCAAAAAATTTGTCATGCTCTCGGGGGCTTTAAAATTTGGGATGTAACGTGAAGAGTAACTTATTTGGTTACATGCTTTAAACTAATTTTTGAAGACTAATGACTGCCTGCCAATACTGAGAAAATTCATTTAAATAATACACATTAAACATAATATATATATTTTATGATTGTAAAGAAATTTGCCTCAATTTTCTGTTGACTATAAATTTCTTTTTTGTTTGCTTATATAGGTTCTCTATTCACAACATTTTTTCCTGCGGGATTGGAAATGTAAAGATTGTGAAATACCTGAATATCTGTGATATTAATTTCATCAAAAGGGACAAGGTCATGGTTGAAAAATTAAAGTATGCTAATATAGAGTACTCAAATTTCTGGATATGGAAAAATGTCCTATAAACATTGTATTTATGTAACTTAATTTGTGGATTCCAAAAGTATAATAACAACAATTTGAGATTTCCATGTTCAGCCGTAAAACATAAGATTAAAATGTTGATTATAATTTGTTATAATGTTTGTGGATGTGATAAATTATTGTGATTTGTCTTCCACTGCTGTTTAATACATCATAGTTTTTTCTGATGTGGATTAATGTTTGTATATTAATCTTGGAGACAGAGAGATCCAATAATAGTTTTAAAATTCCTTGTGTTGTTGAGACTTTGTTGGTAGGCATGTCAAATTTGTAAATGCAAGTACACTGCAATGGCATATCATACAGTAGTATATTTAGTCTATTTAAAATCATGTATGTATACAAATGGGGCTAAAATCAATTCTTATCCTTTCAATTGGCACATCACAATTTTTTTAATTTCTTTTGTTTAAATTTTTTGTTATATTGAATTGTAGAATATACTTGAAGAAATTTATGTATGTACAAAAGCATTCCTTGTTTGGAAATCATGTTTATTCATTTGTAATAATGTGAATTGTAATAGAAATTTACTAGACCAAAACAACACAAATGAGAAAATATAATGACTATATCAATTTGTTTTCCCACTTAACAAAAATATATTCTTGTTGAAATATGGGCCAAAATAAAACTCTTCACAGAAATTTCCTTGTTTAAATAATACCTCCATATTTGTAGCTTAAGTTCGGAACTAAGTTCTGTTAAACGCTTTAGGCTTCTGAGAGTAAAGAGAGATATCAGATCTAGACAACAGCAACGTAGAAAACGTCAGTTTTTTTTACTGAATCTCACGTCATAAAGGTAGATGATTGTTAGCTTTCTCTTAGGAAAAACTTTAAAATTGAGATAGATTTTTGTTTCAATTTTTATGAGAATCGTTTATGCTTGTCTGCATGTGATGTAATAAAAATAAATTGTGTTATGTATTTAGATTCTTTACTTTTACAACGTGTCAATAGTGAACTATTTCCTTTTAAGTGAGTGACATTTGTCATTTAGTTTTCTCTTATTTTTTTTAGCCGATTAAAAATGGGTTACATTCTTTACTGTAATTTTTTTCATTTATCAATCAGCTATGTTCAATATATACATAATTAAATATACAACTACAATAAAATGAAATTCTATATATATATATATATATATATATATATATATATATATATATATATATATATATATAGACAAAAAATGTAACGATGTCATTTTGAATGCGAATATGTGCTATCGACATTCGCGAATGTGAATAATTAGTGATTCTTTTAAATTTGGCGCTAATAATTAGCGCCAATATTATCTTGTTATATCTTGGCTAATTATAACAAGATAGCAGTTGGAGTGTCCGTTCCGTCGTTACTTATTGTCCTTTATAGTTAGAGAAAAATGTTATATTTATAGTTTATTATAACAGAATAGAGTATTTGTTTGATTATTATTTTTATGTTTGTTTATGTACACATACATGTACATACATGTACATATAACAACTGATAAAACTTTAATATGAGAGTAATAACGACGAATGTGTAAATGTAAATGTGCGAATACTCTTGAAAGCAAATATTCGCACATATAATATATATATATATATATATATATATATATATATATATATATATATATATATATATATATATATATATATATATATATATATATATATATATATATATATATATATATATATACATATATATAATATTTGCTTTTCTTAATTGTTCCAAATAGAAACTTTATGTACACAGTAGACAACAAGTAGGACGTCGTTGAGTATATATCCACAAATTTTTGGTAGGTTACTTAAGTTTGCAATTTGTGTGACTTTGGGATGGGATTACCGCTATAAAATTATTTTAACTAAATTCAATAACTTTGAATTTTAATAAAATAAATAGAAAACAAAAAAACCGAGACTACATAAAAGACAAGAAGTTATATTTTCGACTTCTATGAAGATTATCTTCTTCATTTCTTAATTATGGCGTTTCGAGCGTAATGAAGATTATAAAAAGTACTTTATAGAAGTGAACCAGTTATTATATGAAGTATACATGACAGGATAGTAATTTCACATGCAAAATGGTATATGGTTGTAGGAAAATAAATATTCTTATAAATATAGGATATTTATTATAACTTTTTCAGTCACATATATGTAATCAAAGTTAATATTTATTTAAGTATAAATAACTTAACATTAATGAAAAGAAAGAAGTTAAGTACATACTAGGTATTATAAAATAAAAATCGACAAAGTAAATTATTTCGTGTGCGCATTTCACAGTAGAATAAAATAAACATCTATCACGATAAGAATTAAAAGCAATCCAAAAAAATATTAAAAAATTACAAGAATTAAATTGCCTATATTTATGAACACACCAAACATAACTTAAGAAAAATATAGGTTAGTCTTCGACAAAATTCATAAACTCAAAACCTAAATGTATAAAAATATTCGAAAGTTTGTAAATATCAGGTGGGAAATGGAATATTTTAGTTGCGTCATCAGGTACCCTAAAGACAGTGAGGATATACTTTCATACATATGAATCTATCACTTTTTAAAAATAAATTGACTTTAAATTTGCAGACTATTGTCCTTTGAAATAAACAAGTAATTACACAGGACAACAACATGTTTGTTGCATGAAATCATTAAATCAGTGGATCAGTTTTGCAATATGGTTAAACTAACATTGATATAAAACATCATACAAAATGTCACATCAAATTTTATTTTAAATTAAAATATGGCTGCCAATCACTACTACTATTACGAATTGTATAATAATAGTTGTTGTAACTAAGGCTAGAGCTTGTCAATGGAATCTTAAAACAACTCAATATACATGTTAGTCCATCTTTATAACTAGAGCTCTTAATCATGAACAGTAAACCTAGAAATACTTGAGTAGAATAACTTCATGCAACAAAAAGTTACATTTTATTGTCGTGTGGCCTGCGCTATGCTTATAATACTAAGTGGCATCTACTATATGCTATATAAAGCATGCACTCCATTACAAACAATCGTATTACTTAATTTTGTAATAATTTAAGTAATTCGTAAAAGTCTATATGTATTAGTAAAAAAAACGTAGTTACGCTACGTCGTTATTACCTTTGTAATAACATCCAATTTGTTCCTAATGACTATCTAATACCTACCTATTTATAATACGTTCATAAACTTTATAAATCGCAAACAAACACACATCTACTTGACAATACTACAATATGTTTACGGTCAAATTTATTATGTTCAAAAAATAAATAAGATATTAGTGATTCATTTTCATATTTGATGGTTAGTTTACACTCGTGTAAAATAAAATTTTAAGTATGTATTAAGTACAATAAAAAGTTTGAAAGCAGGAGAAATCAGATTAAACGACCTTTGTATAGATCGCAATTACGGGATGACAATACAATATACTATGTATTTAAAGATAAATAAAGTTTAATAGTTAGTTTCAGTTAATTAGGTTTCTACTGGGGACAAATATGACAACGTATCATTGTTTACAAAAAAAAGTAAATAACTTATATATTATAATAATCACAATATAGAAAAAGTCATTCGGACTAATACAAAGTTAAAAGTACACACAGCGCGTACATTGATGTATTAAAGTCATTATTACAACAAGTATCTTCATTAAAATAATAATAAACTTATACATATATAGTTAACAGGTTAACATAAAAATATATGATTCTTTCTTTAAATATTATACTATATATTTATTAGTTGTTAGCGCGATGGAATCAATTTTGCACTAGATATGATAACGATATTCCAATATTTTTTTGGTTATAAATATACCTACAGAGGACAGATCTTTCTGTCTACCAGCCGTCTCTCTTCTTCATAAAATAACGTGTTGAGTGGAAGATGTTGAGGTTGCGGTGTTTTGAAAACAATTCACTTAAACCCACAACCTCTTAAAATGTCTTAATTTACATTATTCCACTGATAAACAAAGGGGTGCATACGGACAGTTTTGTCTATATCTTATAAAAACGAATTTAAATGACTAGCCCAGTTTTAAGTAAGCCAATTGTATCTCTCCTCATGTAAAATGATACGGGGACGGTATCAAATATTAAAATTACATTTGCCATATGAAGATGTATATAGACGGAGAGCGGGACTAAATTGTGAAGTATTGACTAACACTGATTTATGTTTAACTTTTTAAATATAACATTACATAATAAAAACGTATAAATATAAATTTAATTTATTTACGGCAAAGTATTGAGCTGCTTCGATGTGAATTAAAACTTCAAAAGTTACTTTTAAAAGCAGCTGCAAATAATGTACAGCTACAAAATATAAAAAAATGACTAATTTAAATACAAATAAGAAGGCGGATTCGATAGTTATTCCAAAGCAATGTCTGTAGCAATTTAAAAAGTGCTATAATATATTTTGTGTACAATAGAAAACGGCAAGTTTATAAGTAGGCTAATTAATTCTAAAATTAAGATTATTTATATACTATGTGTCTGGTTTTCTCAATACCGTCATATACCGTAGGCGGTGAATTAGACAAATTCAAATGTGGTTGTGTAGGCCCTCATTTTTTTATTATATATTAAATTGGGGCATTAAATTTTATTGGACATTAGTACAAAACATAAATCACTACTTTGGACGCGTATCATCAATTACAAATCAAGAAGACATTTTTTCTTATAGTAGTATAAGTACAGAATTATAAAATATAAATATATAAAAATTTCACGAAATGCATTATAAAACACTTCTAAAAAAAGTAATGGGACACGGGTGGCAATCTTAACGCTTCGTTAAAAGCCATCACAATGATTAAAAGCTCGTCTAGTGTTTTCGTCTTACACACAATTTATAGTAAAAAAAAACTAGAAACAAACTAAAAATGACGAGTTGCTTCCATCGGTTTTTGGTTGTAAACAATTTGTATTATTTGGCAGCCAACACACGATAATTTTTTTGTTTATATTTGCTGTACACAATAACACTAACAGTAAAACAAAAGTCGTTAGTTAATTGATGTGCTATTATTACAGGTTGACGAACAAAGTCAGTTCGCAGTAGTGGAAGGTCTATTCAGTCGCCGGAGAGGTCGGGCGGCGGCAGGCCCGGCTGCAGCGTCACGGCCACGCCGCGGTTGAGGGACACGGCCGGGTAGAAGGCGCCGCGCAGCCCCGTGAACGCTATGTCGCCCTGGTACACACACTTACAATCACAAGGGTGTTTAGTTAAAACGTACTCCGGTCCCCACCCTCTGTCCAATTTGTGAGCTATTACGAATTAAATGGTGGCACTCAATTTTGTGCTTTTGTCTCTTTACCAGTGCGAGGAAATGGAAATAATTCAAACTTTTGAGTAGGAATCGGACTCATAATCGTGACGTTAGTCGCTGTGCCGCTGCGCCACGACGGGTTAAAAGAGTTTTTCTTGTTTGTTATTTCTGTACATATAAGAAATGTTAAGATTACATTATTTCTGCAATGTTGATTACTATACGTATTTTGAGACATTTACTGCATTGGCCTGCATTGGTTTCATGATAATACTTTTAAAGCTGAGCTGTACCTGCGGCCGGTCGTCGACGGTGAAGCGCAGCGTGCCGCGCGTGAGGTCCAGCAGCACGCCCACGCAGGCGCCCGCCGCCACGCCGCCCGCCGCGCGGCCTCCGTGCGCGCCGCCGTGCACGAACCACGACCGCGACCCGTCGATGTACATCGCCCAGCCCAGCGCGTCGCTGCCTGTGGATAGTTACCAGCGCACATTAGCCATCACGTCGCTACTTGTATTGATATGTACAAATCCTAGCGGCGTACCTAGCATCTTGTCCCGGGCGACGTCGGCGCGCGCGATGCCAAAGGCGGGGTCGGCGTCGCCGTCGTAGTGGTCGACGCGCACGCGCCAGTAGTGCACGCCGCGCGCCAGCGGCTGGTCGGCGAGCGCCACGCGCGGCTGCCATCCGCCGGCGCGCGCGCTCAGCCCCTCCGCGCCGATGGTGAGGCCGCCCTCCGCGCTCGCGCAGCGCGCGTCCCACGTGAACCACGCCACTGCCGCGCCACACAGTACATGTTCATTATATGTTCCAAATATAGAAATACTGTTATGCTTGCCTTTGCTTCCCTACTCACGAGTGGGAAACATAACTGTTTTTGGATCTTATATGTCAGACTCTTAGTAAAAAAAATAGTGAACCGGTGGTAATGTTGTTGAACTTGTAAAATAAATTTGTATTCTTATTTTAAATAAAATTATTTGAATGTGAATTGTTTTGTGAAATTTAACTAACCACATCATAAAATAAATTGAGGTTCATATAATATTTTTCCTACCAGGAGATGTCTGTAGACCAATCACTTCACTATAGGGACCCTCGCCGGCACCGTTAAAGGCTTTCACGCGAGCGCTGTACAATGACGCATAATGTAGACCGTCGATAGTGCATACAGTTTCCCGACCGCAGTATACTTCCTACAAGAAAATATATATTTTGTGATACAATAATTCATCATAATATCAATCTCTCACAATTCTAAACAAGCACCCGTGTGACACAAGATGGACATTGCACGAATGCACTACAAAATTATTTGCATAAATTATATTAGTTAGTTATTATTTTTTTTTAGCTTCACACTTTATCTTGCTCAGTGTATTCGAAATACGTAATATGAGATCTAAGAGTATAAACACAACTTACTCTAAAAGGCCCGCCGAGTCCGTCGTCCAGCTCGAGCACGTACCCGCGCACGGCCTGCGGCGCGGCGGGCGCGCGCCACGCCAGCGTGCACGAGCAGCCGCGCGCCGCGCACGCCTCCACCGCCATCTCCGGCGCGCTGGGCGCTGCAATGCAAAAAATTATCCCTTCAAAAATCGTGCCTGTTGTTATTGGGCATTCGAAATAGTTACCTAAACATTAACCATATTTGGGCCGCGCAAGCGAGTTGACTCAGGTATTCCAGTGTCATGTCAAATGGATCTATAAGTAACGGAAGTATTTTATTTTGCATTATAAAAGTAGTTTCTTTTTTTATATTTTATAGCTTGTTTTGTTAAGGAGTAGTAATTCGAAAAGCATAGGTAAATAAATCGTAGATTAGAATTCAATACATCTTATGTTTTATACTTAATACGGATCAGTTATGGTCTATGGCTAGTCCAAATCAAAGGCATAATGAAAGAGGAGCAATATAAGGAAAATTTGGAGAAAAACGCCATTGCTTCTGGACTAAAAATAATCGGCCAAGGATTTATTTCCCAATAAGACGATGATGCGAAACATAGTTCGAAATTCTGTAGAGGCTATTTAGAAAAGTCGGAAAAAGTAATAAAAAGAGCTCGATCGAAAATCGAAACGTTTAGGTACAGTGTCCATCTTCACAGCGGACCATGTGGAATGCATTGGATGAATGCCTATGTATCTTATCTCTTATCTTATCTCGCAAGAGACTTAAGAGAAATTAATTGCCTACAATGGTAAAAGAAGTAATAAAGTGCAAAGGAGGATATTTCGACAAAAAATCTGTAAAACTCTCTTGTGTATATTTTAAGAACAACAGTATTCGTTAAGACTTTTATCTTTTTTTTTTAATTCTTATGTGTAATGAAAATCCAGTTTTCTATTAAGAGTTGAGGTAATGTATGGCGTTGGTCAATATGTGGGTTATTAAACCGTTACTCAATATAAAATTATTGAACTGATAGCGTTATCTTAATTGTTGTGTATATCGTTTACAATTCAATAGACGATGCTATTCTCAAAAGGACAACGTTAAGTTATCGTTTGTTTTAATGTATTTAATTATAGTTTTGTAACTACACGTTTTTATACACAATGTAATATGGTCTACAATTAAACCTTTATTAAAATTTTTACCTGATGTCTTCATTTCCTTTTCTGGAGCTGCATTCCAATTGATAACGATAAAAAATAGTCAATAAGATAACATTATAAAATACTAAAGTACATAATACTATCATTTGTTTTTGTACTAAAATTACTATACCTATTATAATAATTCAATAAAGTAGATTAATTTTTTCATATAGAAAATTATTTTATTTTTACTTACGTATACATTCCACAAAGTTCATATTATTGACGGTGCGTATAACGGGCTCGATATCGAGAGTGAGGGCGGGCGGTGAAGGCGGCGCGTCTAAAGACGAACGTAATCCTGACGTCGTTTCTTGCGCTCGTGCCGATAATATTTTGCCCACCTGTTTTAAGAGACATTTTTAAATCTCCATCTCAATTGTAATATGGTTTTTGTGTTATCAGAAATTTTCAAAAATCTCTAAATGATAAAATTAAAAAAAAATCCGTTTAAGATTCTTCATTTGATTGTTAAATGTATGCCACTGGTACCTGTAAAAATGCAGCATGGTCAGATTCTTTTAGTGCTTCAATTGAAAAATGCAGTAACGCTGTAGCTTCACGCAGCTTTTGGGCGGCTTGTGACGTCAGAGACCTCATATTGGCAATTGCTTGAGATCTAGTGTGGCGCGCGGCTCTAATTAACTCGTCCCGCCTCCTTTCAGTAGCACGTGTAATTTCTGCACATGCCTGGTCTATATGCCTTTCTAGCTCTTCACATGATTCCTATATTAATAAATTAATTCATAAATATTTTGATACTGGAGAGTTCATTTGTCAAAGCTTTTATGTTAAGTAAATCAATAATATATATTTCTCATAGATAAAATATACTGAAAAATTTAAATAAAGTACAAGGAAGTGGAAATTTTCATATCTGGGAAATGATCTCATGCAAAATCTAGGATAGGCAAATACCTCTTGAACCTCCCTATGCCCATCAGAATTTAATAGTTAAACATACTAGAACCAACCAACCAATAGTTAAACATACTATAACCAAAATTAGTCACGGACTAAAATTATTTACATTATGTATGATAATAAGACAGATATTGTTAATGATTGTTAAATAAACACATAAAAGTAACTATAAATAAGATATTACATTTATTTTGTCTCCTGATCCTTTGACTAGCTGAATGTATTCAGTCATTGCTTTTGCTTCTTCAGAGAGTTGATGAAGTGTTTGAGATAATTCAGTCTGAAAAAATAAAAAACTTATATAATCTGTACACTAAAGTGTCTACAATACATATATATCCTTTTGTAACTTTCATTACCTTGTGGGTTCTGGCTGCAGTTGATAGTTGTTGAGTTTCATGCCCAGAGTGCCTCTCAACAAGACATCGTTGACAAATAGGAAGAAGGCAAGTATTACAATAAAGTACAGGTACTGAACCATGATCTGTACAAGTTGTTCCTAATGCTCTCAGCTCATGTTGTGCAAGGGGACCTCTTATAGGATGCCATGCATCTCTACAGCTGGCACAGTAGCGAACTGAGCATTGCTCACATCTCACAACAGCTGCCCGCCTTTCTCCTTCACACATTTGACATGCTTCTTCAGCAGGAGGAGCTATACTTATACCACCAAAACGTTCGACGATAGTTCGCATGACACGAAAAGGTGGAAGACCTTCAGCTCCATTTTCATCCAAAAATGTTTGTTTAGTGCACACTGGGCATGTTATACTAAATGCTGCTGATACTAATGATGGGACAGCAGGAGTGCCTGCGTAACTATTAGGCCTCGATCCACAAACGACACCGCTATCAGTCTCACTGGAGACGGATGCTTTATCTGCTTCTTGATAGTCATTTGTTACAGTTGATGCACTGTCAACATCATGCACATGAGTTTGTAACCCTGCAGCACACACTCGACATAGTGCATGCCCACAAGGAAGTAACACAGGTTCTTTATAAAACTCTTTACATATAAAACATCTCAATTCTTCTTCCATGTTGACTATAGTTTTGCTTCGACTTTTTAACTTAACCACATGATTAATTTGTACGAATAATATACAGCATTACGAATGTTTCACATTTTATTACTGATATCACGGAATCAGTACTGTAAGACAACAAACATAACAAAAAAATAAAAATAAATCACAAAAACTAGATATACAAAAAATTACAGACAGATTACGAAGTACTCTATAGCAAACTGACACAATTAGTGATCCACAGAGCACATTACACAATTGACAAAAACTTTGGGGGTCAGAGGGTAGAAGTAAAGAACCTTCTTATAACAAATTATTGCCACCAGAGGAAATGTCAAAACTAAATGTTTGTATTTAAAATTTCAATTAATAATAAAACAAAAGTTATCCTTCCCTCTTTTATTTAGCATTTTTTACTTATCACATATAAGACGCCTGTGACGCCTTAACTTAATAGCGTTTAGTTGCAATTTGTTGAGATACTCCGTTGGAGCTCCCTACTGTTACGCTGCAGATTATTTAAGAACGGGCTCTCAGACTGCATAATATTCAGATTACAGGATATATATTGTATTCAATTAATATCATCAATATTTGGATCCTGTTTAATTATAATACAAAATCTATACGTTAAAAAATATATCTATATTCTAAAAAATACTTAAGAAATTTAATGAAGTTATTAAAAGATGAAAGGATAACAAATATTTGTAATTTAATGAATAAAAGTTTTTAAAATTATAGTAAATAATACTCATTAAATAATTATTAATGTCTTTTGCTTCGAATGATTAAGATTGGTATAACAAATATTGATATGTAATTTCTGATTAATTACGGCAGAATAAATCTGATCAGTGATCACTTGCTAGCTATAAATTTAAAAATAACAGAACGTCATCGCTTTTAATGTTTTTGTTATCTTTCAAATTAAAACATTTTTCGATAGAAGCAGGATATTATTGTTACAGTAAAATTTATTTTGCTGTAAAGCGTATAAGCTAAATACAACAAACATATACACTTTAATAAATTTCCTCTTTGAAAAATTATCAATTTCGAAACAATATGTATTGCATGAAATAAAATCGCTCTTTGTATATTGATTTACAATTTATTGTAATGGAATCATTAATATCATCGGATGATAGTGGTGATCAGGAAATTAAGAATTTAAAAAATCAATTAACTGGTTAGTATTGATTCCACTTAATAAAAATATTTATTATTTGTTGTGAAATTTAAAATATAACATTTTTCAGACTATGGCTTACAAGAAGATAATTTAAGTAAAGATGAGATGTGTAATATACTTAAAGCTTTAAAAAATTCAAAGTCGTTGAATACTGATACACAGCAAGAAAAGGTAATGTTATTTAAAACAGCAAGAGCATACAAACATATTTTATTAAGAAATAAATATTTACTGTCATTAATTGAATAATATTTACTGTGCAGGTGGAAGAAGAATCTTCTTGTTCCAAAGTCTCAATGAAAAGAAGATATTTGAATGTAAGAGATAGAAGAATGCCTTGGAGCCTTATTCCACAAACACTAGAGCCAGCAGAAAAAGCTAGAACTTTAGCTGTCTATATAAAATTGATGTCAATTAATAATTATCGCCAAGCAAGGCAGTCGGTTAACATGGCAGTATGGCCACCACCAATACAAATTATTGAGTCTACTAGAATACAACCACAAAGGTCAACGAGAAGTGGAAGATCAGTACCAGTGTACACTGATTATGATGATGATTCTTCTGATTTTGACTGTCTAGTTACAAAAATTAAAAAGAGAAAGATATCTAACAGTGAAGAAAATGATATATGTTCTAAAAAATCTTTAACTTTGAAGCGGAAAATATCTAAAGATGACAATATTAGACCAGTAAAAGAAATTAAAATGAGGAATGAGCAAAAATTTGAATTACAAGGACACACACATAATGATATATTTTCTATAATTGAAGACTGAACTGTAATTGATTTAAAATAAATTAGTTTACAAGTACACTTATTACTGTACATGTATTCAAGTCATATTCATTTTTCTGTAAAAATGGGAAGAGTTAGTTAATATAAGTTTAAAAAAATTACTTCCTATTTTTAAGTGGGTGGTCATACTGTTTGAATTTTTTTTGTTCTCATTACTAAAAATAAAAAAAAAGTCTTAACCCATAAATTGTTTTTACAATTTAAAATGATCTAATGTATTACATAAATAAATTAGGTGTGTAAAAACTTTAATCAATACTATAATATTCTTGTGGCTAAACCTTCAAAAATTGAAAATCCAATTAATTTTGGAATTTAGATATAAATGAGAGCCTGAGAATAATTAAGTATTATAATAAGTATGTGTTAAATAAATACGGATGTGTATTTTATTTATTGTAATTGTAGATTCTAACATATAACTTTGTATTTGATGTATTTATTTTTTATTATCATATTGATGTTTACAATAGTGATGCTTGGACATTATTGCAATATTGAATTTATACCATACTTCGTAAGTATAACAAGCACAAATTTTATTAACAAATTTATATGTTAATATCAAAGTAGAAATTAATATATATGTTCATTTTTATATTTTCTGCATATTATGTGATATTTTACTTGTAAATAATTAGATCTAAAAGATGACAGATAATATGAACTTGTTTGGAAGATTTGCATTTACTTTGTATTAAGTAATTAGAAGTAGCCATTATGTATGTAAGAAGTATTTATTTAAAAATATAAATAATGAATAGTAAATGTAACTATTTTCTTTTAATTAGCTTTTATAGTTAAAGTTGTACACTGTGCTACGCTTATCAGATCTCAAGCTTACCTTTTGCAATGATATTAATGTGATATCTATTGTTATTTTATATTAAAAAAGGATAGCGAGAAAGCGTCCAACCTTTTATATAAAGATTGGAAGGCCCAACAGAAACCACTATTGAGCCTTTCACCTGTTTTTGTCCTATTTACTTGAGCGAAAAACGAAATAAAATCATTCTCTTCACTCGAGGAACCCACGACCCGTTTCATTCACAGGAAGGAACACCACGATGATAAATTGTTATTTCATTATTGTTAATTCGTAGGTCTGTTCTCTACTTTCCTTTATAACATAGACATCGCGTGTTGCGGTCGACAATGCCACACTTATCGTCACCTTTTGCATCATCTCATCTATACTAATATTATAAGAGGTAAAATTTGTTTGGTTGTAATGAATAGGAACTACTGGACCGACTTTAATTTTTTTTTCACTTTTTATAAGCTACATTATCCAGGAGGAACGTAGGCTATATTTTATTTTGGAAAAAATAGGGTTCCGTAACATATTTAGATTTTTCGGAAAGAAGCTGTAAAAATCAACAAGAAAAGTTACTTATTTTACTAGTTACTTTATTACGTACGCTGCCTAAACTATAAAAGATAAAATCATAAAATGTTTAAATTAATTTTTGTTGTTATAAATATCTATAAAAATGTCCGCGACACAATATGCCTATGTTTGTGGCACAATAACCACTTTTTTATCTTGATTTTTTTAATTCCTTTTAAACGTGTTTAGTTTAGTCACGCTAATAATCCTCATTAATATAAATTATTTCATTATTAAATATAGTTTATTTACATGATATTTAGTCTTTGAATAATTAAAACTGGTCACTTTGTTTTGAAGTTATGGTGAAAATAAAATATTACGATTTCTACTGAACCACCACCACCAATCCATAGAAAGACAGTCTGTGCAGCCTGCGGATGGTCACTGTCGTCGTTGATATTAGTGTCGATGTCTTTGAATTGACCTAGGAATCATTTTGCTGGTCGTGTTTTTCTTAGGTAGGCTTTTTGAACGGTAACCGACACCTAAGCGGGCGGAGCCGCGAAACACACGCAAGAACAGCTTAGATACCAGGGGGGTGAAACTCCCATACAAAATAAGTTTCAAAGGAAACTAGCGCCAACTCTCGCCCAGGACATAAGAAAGTTTGATATTTTTTACGTATTACGCCACTAGATGGCATTAACAGGTAGGATAAATTATAAAATTAAAATTATTTCATTATTTTTTATTTTCTTTACTAATCATTTTATTTTCATTTTTAATATTATGTTATTTTTCATATTTTAAATAAAATTAGTTAATTTATTTTAATGGCAACATTGTATAACTACTGAAGTATGGCAGCATACTTAACGTTTTTTAAAATTTGTGCTCGCTTTTGTGTTCTAGATGTTACTGAAATTTTCTTGGTGTTTATTTTGATAATTTAATATAACTTTGCCTTTTACTGGACTCTGATACTTGTTTTGACGATCTACCTTAGGAAGATACTCGAATCTTTAATTTCTTACGTCTACGGATTAACTTGTTATTTTCTTTGCAGTAATGATGGTAAGTGTGACCAACAGGTTTTTTTTAATTATATTGTTACCGATAATTGGCCGAAATATGTATTTGTGTAAAATATTTATTCATTTTCATTTAAAAGTGAGGATAATATATAATGGAGGTACTAAATGTAACGTCTTAGTAATGTAATATACACATCGTATATGTTTATTATACTATACTCGTGTATAAATTTGAGTTCGCCCATATTAATAAAAATGTTTAAAAAGGAATAAAACCGGAGATGATAACCATTGACACTAAAATCAAATCTGTAAATATTGTAAGAAACCTATAAACATCTATATTAAATTTCACTTTATAATACTCATAATTTATGATTTATTATATTAGTTATATTTTTTATTGTTAAATCATTGTTGCCAAATTATTTTTATTATTGTAAGGCTTTAAATATTGATTTTTTATTATTTCAGAACACAAGACACTTCCCAACGAATGTCAGAAAACTGCTGAATTCTTTTATCTCTGATAAATTGTTTGATTTGCTTAGTGGTCATTCTTATAAAGGCATGTCATGTTGATTAAATTGATTAATAGTCTTGACATTAAATTTTGACATTAAATTACTCACAGTTGGTGTAAATGTGTAAATAGTCTTAAGTGGCAAATAAACAACCTTTAATATGAATGACCTCTTTAAAGTATAAGCATATGAATTTTGTAAAAAAGAAATAAAAAATTAAACTGATAATCAACTGTTTTATTTTATTGGAAGATAAAACTTGTCTTGCAAAATACTTATGTATATAACAACAATATTCATATCAACCAGATTTAAATTTATTTTATTCTTTTAATAATAGTAATTTAAAAATATACCTAATATTTTAAAAATATATGAAATTCCGGATATTCTAAACTGCCACCTAGTGAAATTTTTTAGTACTAATAACGCCCTCTCTCGCCCAGGACAAAAAAGTTTGTATTGAAAAATATCGAGAGTTGCGCATCTATACCAGTATTAGTGTATCATCTATGTTAGATACGAATAGTTTTGAAAATGCTTAAGAACCTGTCAGCGTTGTAGCTAGAGTTGAATTTGAAGTAGGGTTACAGGTAGGGCGGGAGTAAAAAAAAATATTATAATTGATCTGCCCTATAGGTTTTCGTAGACAAGTAGTGCATTTTATCTTAGTTTTGGTATTTTTAAGGTAGGGCATTGTGGTTTGAAGGTAGTGCATTGCCCCACAATGCCCCCCCTTAGCTACGGCCCTGGAACCTATCCCGTCTTGCTAAGTAAGTCGTGATTTCAACGGCACCGTCTAACTGATTGATTAGCAAAATGTATAATATGTGTTACAAAAACAATTATCAGGTAAATAATTAAAAAAACAAAATTCATCGTGAATTAATGCCACAATGAAGATATTTATATATATATATATATATATATATATATATATATATATATATATATATATATATATATATATATATATATATATATATATATATATATATATATATATATATATATATATATATATATATATATATATATATATATATATATATATATATATATATATATATATATATATATATATATATATATATATATATATATATATATATATATATATATATATATATATATATATATATATATATATATATATATATATATATATATATATATATATATATATATATATATATATATATATATATACATATATATATACATATATAACACAACAAAACACCGACCGTCGTGGCGTTGAGGCGCAACGTCTGCCTGTAACGCGACGGTTTCTGACTTCGATCCCCAGTCGGAGAATATGGATTTTTCTATTTCCATTTGCTCTGGCAAACTAGGCAAAGTCACTCAACACACAATGCCTCGAAAAAGGCGGAAAGTGGGGACCAAGAAAGCTAGGACTTAGCGACGGAGTGTCTTAACACTAGATTCCCACAAACACAAAACACAACAGCAGCAGAGCACAAAAATAATAAATAAACTTTACATCAATTCAATTAACTAATTTCTTTAATTTGGTACTTTTTTTTGAAGCAGGGATGTAGCTACAGTCGAATTTTAATTAATTACAATCTGCCCTCCAAGGACAGGGGAAAATAATGTATTTTATATGTACACGTGGAAAAATAATGTATTTTATCTTAGTTTTGGTATTTTTAAGGTGTTGTGATTTTAAGGTAGGGCATTGCCTTAGCCGCGGCGTTTTGAAGTGATCGTTATATTATATAAGTAAATAATACAATTATTCATTAATATTTACAAGCTTCCTTATATTATTTCATTAAAACGCCATCTTTAAATTATTACTTTTACTATTTTTCTCTAGTTTAAAACCTCGCTACATACTCGTAGTTACTTTCCAATTTTTAGATCCTAGATGTCTATAGGTTTTATAAAACGTCATTTTTGAAATCGACACCAGCTAAAAAAAGTATAGTGATTTTTAAATACCAAACAAAAGCATATAACGCAGGCTCTAATAAGCCTAATAATAAGCATAATAATAATACAATAGCCTATGTTTCCAACACTGAATCATAATCAATATGGATTTTTCCTACAACCGAGCACTGAGGACGGCTTGTACAAACTAGTGGGTACAAGAGAACATATTGACAACAAAAGTTTCACTATATATAAAAGGTGCACAAATCGGCCCTCATTAAAAAAAATGCCCCAGTAACCTATACGTTAGTACTTAACTAATAGAAGAGAGCACCTACATTTTGGATATCATATTTCATTCACTGCTGTAATAACTGGGCTGCCAGACATTTATTGATGACATAACGTTAGTCTTTGAACATCATTTCACGTAATCTAGAGCAACAAATTAAAAGCTCTATCTAGACAGTCGTAGATTGGGGAAAACGGAATAAATTTAACGTCGCAGGCCCTAAAGACTAACTTTATGCTGCTGACAAGAAAGGCTAAGTATCCTCTCCACATATGTATGTATGTATGTCAGGTGCTACAATCATCCTGGTCAAGGAAATAAAACTTCTAAGGGCTAGAAACTGATCATAGATACTTTTTTAAATTGCACGTGTCTGCTGAAATAAAAAAAAACTGTATACTCGTATGTACGTACATAAATAAGCTAGCGTACGCAGCGCTAGTTCACTGGGGTGTTTACTCTGAAGTCATAAACCATCTATGTGGTGGTTGTGGAGCTTATGTACGCAGCTGGTTTCTGGTTTCGTTCAACTGAAATGCAGGCAATTCATTATTAGCTTAACGCGCTCCAGGGAAGTTTTGCTCAAAAGATCTGCAAAGCATGCAGGACGGTGTCTTTTACATCCACACTGTCACTATCTGGACTATTGCGCCACTGGATATAATACGCCACTGGATATAATACGCCACTGGATATAATACGCCACTGGATATAAGAATTAAGGAATATGGGAGTCTTTACAAAATTAAAAAAAGGACTCTGTAATGATAACTTTCGTCAGCGAACCACCTACTCTAACCACATCCATTAACCCAGATAGCCATAGATATCGAATTGCTCGAGGACTTAAATCCCGATACCATCAGTTAGCACCAAATTGAGGAAAACGTGGGGGCGACCCTACCCAGGTGGGAGGGAGGAAAAAAATTCAGTAGCGGAAACTTTAGTTTACATCCGAATTGTAGGGTCTTCCAGTCAGCTATTGTCGCTTTAACCAGGGCAATATAAAGCGTCATTTCCAGTGACGATCAAATAGGTAACATTATATGTGACTTCAAATCAGCACTGGAATTGTTAAGAAATCCAAATCGAGGCCACTTCCCGGTAAGGGTTAAACACACCCACGCACTATTAATACTGATGAACGGTGCTCAACGAGGAGCACAATCGCCTGATAGTCAACGAGGCCCTTATGAACCACTTTGGTGCAATAGTGATGGAAAGCAGATTTGGTGAGGCCGACGAGGAACTTTTCATCGGATACATAAACTAACAACCCTACTTCCCAACTATATAGATCGGGCAAATTGAAATCTCAGCATTAGTGAGGCATATACTTTTGAAAAAGGGAAGTATGAACCCTTTTATAAATAACTCACTTACACACGGAAGGAAAAAGAATCTATCACTAGCCAGCGATGGGGAGAAGTGACAGGTTCAAAAGTGTTGACTATTCATAAGGCAAGCCTAACCAGCAAGACTGTTGTAGTCATTAACAGCAAATTGTTCAAGCTTTAGCTTTATAATAGTGTTGCACATGCGGTAGTAGCAATATCGCGATACACCAACATCCGCACGCACATACTACAGCGAGGGCAAAGACGATGCAGTCACAACATTAATTCGTGATGCGACGGGCGCAAAGACTGCAGGCTTTGTAGAGTACACTTTGAAGATGGCCATAAAAGACAGGAACGAAACGGTTACGAGTTTCTTTATAGTGGGCATACTCTAAAACTACTAATATTTAACATTTAACTCCCGTATCACTACTCATTTTTACCATCACTGTGTGACCCCTATCATTTTGGGATCAATAAGTGACCACTATATAGGTATTATTATATAACACCAAAAACATGTAATTCGCCGTAGCTTCAGTTCTAAGTAACAATAAATATAAATTAAAATAATGTAAAGATTAGGTACGAGTTCATAATTATTTGAATTATTCTATATAATACATATTAACATTAATATAATTAATATTTATGATAAGAACTTATTTTTTTCTTAGCTTTACGCTTTATCCCGCACAAGGCAGGGTAGGCAGAGGAAACTGGAACTATTTGAACCTAGTGTTAAGACAATCCGTTGCTTAGTCCCTGCTTTCTCTGTCCCCGCTTTCCGCCGTTTTTCGAGGCATTGTGTGTTGAGTGGCGGAACCCAACGCCGCGCTTTGCCTAGTTTGCCAGAGCGAAGAAAATGGAAATAGAAAAATCCATATTCTCCGACTGAACTGGCTGGATCGAACTCAGAAACCGTCGCGTTACAGGCAGACGTTGCGCCTCTGCGCCACGACGGTGTTTTTAAATTTATTGTATTGTCTTAGACACAACAGTTTCAAATAAATCCAACGAACCTGATTTTAAAATATATTTTCTATATAAATAATATATGTGTAAAAGTACATTCTTAACAAGTGTAATCGGTGGAGGAATATAAAGAGTTCCCTTGCTAGTCACAAGCGATCAAAAGAACTCTCCCAGGCTGCCATTATTCGAGATTTAAATTTGTTATTTACTACGTATGTACCTACCTATCTATTCGCTTTTAATATTCCTGCATCTCTTCTTTTAGAAAACATAAATTTTTTAAACAATTTAAAATTTAAGATATATTTAGCAAAGTGTCGGTTCTGATTGAAATAATGTAATTATTAAAATGTAAATTTGAATAAAAAATCATGAATTTTGCTCATATCAAAATGCATCATATAGCATCAGCCCCCTTAAACCTATTAGACAAATAAGATATCAGAAGATCTAGTACATGTCCTCTTATAGCGTATATTACGAGACTCCTAGTTTGATCGGTCTCCTGTCGACCCTTCGTCTTTTTCTTCGAGTTATGTTTTTGTGGTTTTCTTTGTATTGTTTTTTGGATGTACAATAAACTATTATATCATGCATCGCATATTGAAGGGTTTTATTTACATTTTTGAATTTATTAGTTACGTGGTACACATCGAATTTTTTTTAAATACATAAAGATTGAGGTCCGTCGTGGCGTCAGAGGCGTAGCGTCTATAAACGCGATGGTTTGTGGATTCGATTCCCACTCGGAAAGATGGACTTTTATATTTCCATTTCCTTCGCTCTGGAAACTAGACAAATTGTGGTGTTGAATGTCGCTAGTCAACGCGCAATGAATCGAAAAAGGCGGAAATCACGAACAGAGAAAGCAGGGACGAAACAACGGAGTGTCTTAACATTAGGTTCCTATGGATACGTGGCGTTGCCGTTCAACACGTAATGCCTTGCAAAAGGCGGGAAGTGGGGGTCCTTAACGTAATGTAACCACGATGGTTGCAGATCATCTCCCTACCATGATATGTGCGGGAGAAAGCGTGAAGCTAAAAAAAGACAGTCCCACATAAAAGAAACAGATCTTAGGACGTGTTCAATTTTGGTTTGAAATACATTAAAGTTGGTATTAATAAAATCTTTTATTGTTCTATAGCTGTTCATCGTTAGGTTTGACATTTGTTTTTCATTTAAATATATCGTTGACAACATCTTTTGCATTTTTGTGAGTTAATTGCTAATTTATTATTGGGTTTATCAGCTTTCTAAGCTAAGTGGTTGTCTTTTTATTTGAAGAAATGCATAACGTATCGATCGGATCGATACATTAATATATTACAGTATCCCCATCAGTTTGGTATCTCCATATTTATTTCAACCAGTGTACTGATGGTTCCGTGACAATTTCATGACTTTATGTATTCTAACCCTGAGGAAAATACTTCTTAAATTTGCGATTGCCAATAGAATTGTTTAAAAAATGGGCAAAAGCACAACTTATTAGCAAAGGTTATTATAGGGTCGATGATTATATCAATGACAAAGAGGCGTAGAGTTAATCAGTTCTGCAACCAGTTCCGCTCAGGCTAGGCGATACTTGTTATACATTTTGTACTATGTAACATTGTTTTTTTATTTAAAAGATGTGATGAGGAATTTCTTTCGCCATTTCTTCTCCTCCATGACACCTTTCCGAAATGGTAGTAGATAAAAATTGACGTGCATAAGTGTATCTGTGATACCTATATGAATAAATGATTTTTGATTTTGATTTTTATGATTTTGATCGTATTCACTGATCTTGCGTGATGAACCACAAATGAGAACCTCGTGGCGGAGAGGCTCAGTTTCTGCCTGTAAACGCAACGATGGTTTACACGCATACGCTGCGTCTCTCCGCCACGGTTTTTGGATTCAATTCCCAGCGGAGGATGGATTTTATTTCCATTTTCTCTGACAGCTAGGCAAGCGGAACTCCCCGTGACAAGCTTATAGATATTTTGATACAAAATTCGTAGATGTAACAACAATGACGTTTTTTTGGGACCGTCGTGTACACTATTACTTTCCCTGAACATGTTACGTCAGGAATAAAATGTACAGGGTCGGAATTTTGCATATGTAAAAATCTTACTATATTTAATCTTTACAATTTGTAATATGAACAAAGCTATCATTTTTTGTTAATTTCATAAAAATAATATTTCAAAATTTTACAATAGTAGAACTGAATGTAAAGCTTAATAAAATGACTATAAGTTTCAGCAAAGAAAATATGATTGAGTTTTCACAGTGTTATTGGCACCGAGCGGCGAGCCACAACAAGTGACGAGCGTCAGTTAGCTCTCAGTTTCCGTCAGTATCGCACGATTGACTACATCTTGTCGTTTGTACCTTATCACGATATCGTTCTAAAACAAAATAACGAGTGTAATTAATAATAATATGAAAAAAGCTTAATTATTGATTGTACTGTGTACTGGATGCCATTGAATAATTCAAGTAGATTGTAAGTATATACAACTATTGTATATTTTAGCATTCATTTTAAGGTAGTATTAATTAAAAATGGTGTGAATTCTGTTTTTTATCATTTTTACTTACAATTACGAAGTTCTATAAATTAACTCAATTTCACATTCAATTACAAATTGTTTTTAGTTATTTTGTTTTAATTATAAACAATATAATTGTCATATATGATTAAAGCATTGAAGCTCATAATTTGTTAGATTGTTTTTGGCATCGTTTTGAGGTCTGTTTGTTTTTATTCGGCAAGTATTTCCGGAAACTTACATAATATGTAACGAGGTTGATTCCATCACGTGGATTTATAATCACCATGATATTGGCTTTTATAGAACTCTTTGAAAATTTCAAATAAACAAAAATAGCAAACAAGTATGAGTTACACTGCACCCCTAGAGCTCCGTACCAATTACACAAGTGTAGAGCAACTAAAAAAACATAAATTGACAAACTATTCTTTTTATACGGAATGAAGTTCAGATGTAAACTTGTAATGATATTTGGGTTAGTGTAATCTAGTGACTATATATTTGACCAATTTCGTATTTTGAGATAAAGTGCCCCTTGTAACACAAAAATCTAGAAACAAGAGACTTATTGGAACTTTACCAATTTTGACAACTGATAATGCATTTTAGTCGATTATTACTAAGACGATATTCTGACATAAATTAATTGAATATATTTTCAAAAATTGGATCAACAGTTTCGGAGACAAGCCTCGACGAACAAAAATACATAGGTACACACAAAAAATGTTTACTTGTTACGTTACACTAGTAATGTTCAATTTTAGAAACATACTATAATGAAGATGCGCTACTACATAGAAATATGCAGAAAATTGTTTAGGTTTTAAAATAGGACGTCAATAAGATTATAGAAAGGAAAATATTATTATTATTTTCTTATGTTAACTTGTGTTGGATCCTTCTATATTATAAAATATAAGAGTGCGAGACGGCTTCAGCTTGCTGTAGTAATAATTAAATATTTTCAAGGACAACCCCTTTTTTACAACAGTGCTTCCTTATTCAATACACGATACTCTTGGCTATTTCATTTTGATATATTGCCATAAACAATTTGTAGTTTTTATATAATAACATTTATAACAACCATATTTATAATATAACTAGTAGGTAACATCAGTATTTATAATATAACTAGTAGGTAACTTAACTTTTAAAATTAATGGTTTTTTGTCAGCGGGTACCGCTGACGAAAAACTATTAATTTTTTTTTCATTTTAATACATCGTCGTTGATCCTTAATGGGTATGCAAAACGCCAAATTAACCCAGCATTTCAAAGCCGGTTTAAAGTCGGTTACACATACATATTATATACACAATACGTACGTACATAAATACGACCGAAGCTAATAAAAGCATGTTTATGTTAAACTTTTTTCACATTGTTATCTGTCTGCAAAGAACGTTTTAGCTGCATTTTTAACACGCTTTTATTACGTTCACTTTTATGTGGGTATGTAACTCTCCTTGGACTGAGAGACTGTGGTTGACAGTATATCCTACCACTGTAAGAGCCTTTTTGCGGGTCTACGCTGTCTCTATATGCATTTATCGTGGGTTCCAATCCAATCCACACTAGCAACATAAGCAATAATATCTCTATATCCGCCTTGATTGGGGAAATTGGTGTTCTGTGTCCATTTGATATTAAGTCTCCCCGTTGTTCTTATCTATCTGAGAGAGTAGTTTATTGAAAGAACAGCAGGCATCAGCAGCAGTTAAAAATTGTAAGCGAATATGTCTACAAAAAAAGTAAAATATGTTGGAGGAATACCTGAAATTGGTTATTTATAAAATTATATTTACATATATCATAACAATAAACTGTAACAAAATTATAGTTGTAGCTTAAAATAGCGACCTTTAAACGTCAATGTCTGAAAATGTGGAATAATTGTTACAAATTATGACCCGAGACAATTTAATATTGCAGTAAAGTCGGGCACGGAATTTTTTTGTCAAATACGCCATAAAAGTTAGAGATATTCGCCATAATTGTATGTATGTATATGTTTATCATCGTGTGTAATTTTCTTAGAATGCAAAATTATATTATATTAATCAATTACGAGGAAGCTGTTGTACTCTATACCAGAGTATAAAAACTTGATTATCACTGTCGGTTTATTTGCATCGTATACAAAGTTCGTAGTATAGAGTTTTCTAATTAATGCTATTAGGTACCTGAATGTGACATAATAATAAGATGTCTGACATAAAAAAAAAAGGAAGTACACATAACAACACAGAACAAAATATATTTTTAGTTTGCACTAATTAGACTTTGCTGCTTTTGTACGTGAAAGTATAATTCAACACCTAGTACTTTCTATTTCTTATTTTATAGCTCCACTTATATTCTGAAAGGAATCTATATTCTACATGTTTATTTGTAAATCGTAACGGAAAAGGTTTTTGTCAATGTATTACTCTGCGCATAATTCTCAACTTAATCGGTGGAAACTTCGCTGGATAATGTGATATTTAAACTATTTTATGTAATTAGATTATATTTTATATCTGTTTGTTTCCCAAATATTAAATAAATAAATAAACGATGATTTCAAAAATAACATATTTGAGAATCAATAAAATAAAATCGTCTAAAATTACAAAATACCTCTCGTATTGATAGTGTACATATATTCGCTTCAAGTGTCGACTAAGGAAACCTTTATTTTAAGTATGGAATTAGTTTATTGTTTTTCGCTCGCTGATATATAGCAGCATTAATAGCTAAACGTGTTATTTCAATAAAAGTGAATTGAAAATGTACATTAATAATGCGTACAAATAGAGAAGTAAATACCTAAATGACAAAGTTATTATTTAAATAACTTACGTGTGCAGTAAACTAGTTAAAATTTAGTGCCTTTCTGTCAGCTATTATAAATTAATTACATAGTATGTGACATTAATATGAAAAACTTTGTTATAGCAATAGGTATATTGACGATGACATAAGCTAAAAATAATAATTCTAAATTACTAAATGTTGAACAGACATAAATTAATAAGCAGCTAATATAGAGACTATAGTGAAGGAATATGAGAGTATATGTTATAAGGGCAGACGAATATATTCCTTTTGCAGAATTGTATAACGATATGGCAAGAAGGCGGCAGTAAACGGCAAAACTCACTCTACGTTTGTAGTGTTGGGAGGGGGAATTAAACACTCAATTAAAGCCCACGTCCCACTATGCTTAACGTGCTTGTGAACTCCGACGAAAGGCGGCGTCGATATCGATAGGTGACAGTTTAAGTCGTCCGTCAAATGAAGGAGTCCGTCAAATGATACCATGAAGGAGATGTGGATATTCTGTGGTGATATCACAGAATACCTTGAAGAACGAAAGGAAGATAGATCACTGTAGCGTGGTAATACAATCTACAGTTAATGTTGCTGTCTCGTGCCGGAAAAGATAAGATGATTTCCGCTGAATTTTAGTAAATGGTGTCGGTACAAGTACCTACTGCACCGAGGAGTACCACTGATTCAAATGATTTATCAACTGCATGGGCGGTTCTGATTAAAGTATTTTCCAAATTTTTCACAATTTTATTAGTATTTTTCGACTATTACTACTTTTAAGTTGTTTTAAGAATTATTTTTTACTTTTTAGTTTGATATGCTTAAAAAATTTGTTTTTTAGATTTTTGCACTGGCGGTCTAAAGTATTTTCTAGCGACAAAAAATAATACTGTGATATATTTATAATTTATGATTCGCTTAAACATCAATAAAAAGCTGCACGGCTCGTGGAAAACGTTTATTTTTGAGTGTCATATTCTTTAAATGTAATGTGATGATGACGATGCACAACTTAAGTAAAACTGTTTTCTTTATTTAAATTGCATATACCTTACCTATAAAATAAAAGATGCCTGGCTGTAATTTTAATATAACTATGTTTTTTCAGTAGATAGAACTACTTACACTAACACGTTACACAAATATTTTGTATCTCTCTCTCTGTATTATTTTATTTATCTCCAAAATAGCTTAACCAATTTTTAGGGACTTTAGGCGGAAGGTGATGAAGGCTGTGGAGAAAGACGTTGTCCAATATATTTATCTGGAAGTAACTGGGATTTACGTGGTAAAACTATGTTTATTGTGTTACAGAAATTTATACTCAGATAATGCCCATAAAATAAAAAAATATATATTTAAATGGGGTAATTCGGAATGGACCACCCACTTTTGGAAATTATCACTTCATTATTAGGAAATTATTCGTATTAAATATTAATTTAATATGAATAATTTCCATTAATATAGCTAGTCCAATCCTGTATCTTAAATAGTTAGTTTATATTTATTAACATAACAAATACTAATTATGTAGAACTTAGCTTTTCATGGAACCGCTTTTTATAAAGATATAAGAAGCCTACATATATGGATAGTGGTGGAAATCCACCATAGAAACACTGAGAAAGTAGATGTCCTTTATAATTGATGCATTTTTTAAACGATAAACTCAAATCAAATAATAAGTGAAACTGTGTAGTGAAAGAATGAATTTTTTGTCTTAATTTATTGGCAGATAATTTTAAAAAATCATAACACAAATTAGTTTTAAAAATGGACACATTACACTCTAAGCCCAGTTGAATTGTGATATCGCACTCGTACGAGGGTCAAACTGAAAGTTCTTAGAAAATCAAAAACTAACCATTCTAGCAAGTTATTTCTTTTATTATAACTTTTCAAAATAGCGTCCATTTACATCAATACATCGCTGCATTCGATGGAACCATTGAGAAAAGAACCTGGCCCACTCGGCCTTAGGGGTCTCTTCAACGGCGTTTTGAAACTTCTTCGGCGTCCATAAAATGTTTTCCTCAAAGTTTTTCTTTTATTTTCGAGAATAAATTAAAATCGCAGGGTGCGAGGTCGGGGCTATACGGCGGGTGACCCAGTAATTCCACGTCTAAGGTCGCCAAATAGTCGATCGTTTGCCTGGCGGTGTGCGACGAGACATTGTCGTGATGAAGGAGGATCCTGCTGCAAGGTCGTTTCTCTCGAACTTTTTCCAAGACAAGTGGCAAACAGTTGTTAGTGTACCACTCTGCATTAACCGTTTTCTGATCCTCTAAGACAACTGTCGCGTAATGACCTGTCTTTCCGAAGAACGAGGCCACCATCTTTTTTCCAACACTTCGATCTCTCTTCACTTTAGTTGGCAACTCTTCGGAAGAAAACATCCACTGAGCAGACTGTCTTTTGGTTTCCGGATCATAACAGTAAATCCAGCTTTCGTCACCCGTTAGCATGTCGAACACAGCATTTGAGTCACCTCCGTTAAATTTTAGGATCATTTCTCGGCACCAATCAACACGGCGGAGTTTTTGAGCCTCGATCAAATTATGCGGTATCCAGCGGGCACAAAGCTTCCTGAGCGCTAAATGTTCATGGAGGATTTTGTGCACTTGACTCATACCTATGCCTAGACTTGTCCGAATCTGCTGATAGGTCACTCTTTTGTCAGTCTCTATCATACGCCGCACAACACTGATATTATCTTCAGTCGTCGCTGTAGAAGGCCGTCCCTCACGCAAATCATCGGTGAGATTAGTTCGACCACGTTTGAATTCATTAAACCAGTTTTAAACTGTGGCACGAGATGGGGCTTCATCGTGAAAAGCCAATCGAAGTCTATCATAACTTTCTTGTTGACTTATATGACATCGAAAGTCATAAAAAATCATTGCACGAAAATTTTCTCGGCTTAAATTCATTGTGACGTGCACAGACAATTTTCAATTTGCCGCCAAATCGTAAAACAAATGACAAATGAATGAAATGTATACTCAATATTATTGGTAAAGAGTTCTATTTTCAAAATTTAAACTTATTTTTTTAATATAATGCTTTTAAGTTGCCAGTTCTAAAAACTTTCAGTTTGACCCTCGTATTTTAATAGTTTTCAAATCTTTGCTTTTCTTTTACAAATATCTTTAGTAATACCCTGTGTGTACATACCTTAGTTTTTACACAATATAGACGTTAAAATATTTATATTGAAATATATATAAAATTACTTTCATTAATTTTATAGCTAAGCGGATTGTCTTCATTATCGCTTCTTGAACTTGAAATAATATGCCTTTCAGTGAATTCGGTCTTTGTATTGCTAAAAATAAGTATTATTACTGGAGATTTTAATTTAATTTTTGTTTTACAAAGTCTTTGCTTTTTAATTCTTCCTTGCTTTGTATGCATATTTCCATGATGTTCTGCTTAAATCAATACAAAGTCCAAATATAAATGTAGATAAGTATATAAAAAATATACCACATTCAAAAATGCCCAATTGCCCTGTATATGGCACATGGATGATTATATTCCCAAGCGAAACGCGTCTTCACTACACTGCTTCATTGGGTATTAAGGTCACCTGACTGCTGCTCCAACTTATACAATTGGTTCTTAGTGTCACCACTAAAAATTAATTGTATAAGTTCCTGAAGTTCCTGAAGATACGTTTATAAAACACGAGGCTTATTTCATATTGACAAAATCCACAACATTAATTAGTACAGTATTATCTAACTATAGTATAAGTACTAAACAGAGAGTCTTCACCTCTGGAATACACATTACAGTGATCCCATTTATAAAGTTGAAACCAAATGAAAATAAGGTAAGAAAAACACAAATATGTAAAACATTATAAATCAAAGGATTTCTTGTATTTTCATATCCATAATCAAATATTATAGGGTCAGTGAGACTACCGTGAAAATACGTCGTTACAAACAAAAGAAAATGATTAGGATAATATAGAGAAAAAATGTGTAGTCCTTTTTTAAGTTGGTTAAAATGACTCCGCAAGAAACTATAAAATTTATACGACATTTTCTACTACAACGGGCTTGTCTCTTCGAAAGAATCTGGATCTTAAATAAAAGCTATAATCTCTATAATATATAATAAAACAGTAAAAAAATCGTGTCTGTACATTAAATATTTTTATAAAACAAAATATGTAGGGTATTTAAGGGATTATAAAAGAGTAAGAATTTGAAAAAAAAATTGCCTGTATGATTGAATGTTTGTCTGTTTGCACGCGCTAATCTCAAGAACCATTGGACGGATTTTCATGAAACTTTTTTGTTATATACCTATTAATCCTGGCTGACATATAGGCTTATCTTTTTTTTTGGCATTCGCTCTTAAAAGGGGTACAGGTAAGTTTGTATGATACTTCGTCAGTTATGAAGCTAATTCGATTAAAATTAATATTTGGGTATTTAGTTACAAATTAAGAATGACGCCATAAAGATTTTTGGAAATTCTGCCTTAACGAGGGTGAAAAAAGTTGGTAAGTTTCTATCAAACTCCGTCAGTTTTGAATCTATATCGATGAAAATTAAAGCTGCTTACGTGAATACTAAGATTTCTTTCGTTTTTTGATGGTTACTCGTTTAAAGAATCATAACGAGAAGAATCATCGCTGAGTTGCGTAAATAGATAATCAAAATCTTACTTTATTGTGTTGTAGCGGATTATGAAATACACGTTATTAAAAAATATGTATAATATTTAACAATATGGTATACTCAAAAAAGTTAATATAAAAATCATTTATTTCAGACTTGAAAAAAAATCAAACAGTTGTCATAATAATACCTTTATTATAATAATTTAAATGGGTGACGTTGATCTAAACCAAACCACAATATTACTATTAAGTACCTAGATTTATCAAAACTGGTAGGTAAATGTTACGAATTACTAAGATACTTTTTAACTTTTTAACTTAATACCACTAAAAGTATAATGTGCGTAATACTTTCAAAACCGCGAGCGGAGCCGCGGGCAACATCTAGTCTATAATAAAACATTAAACATTACGCCTGTACACGGAATATTTATACTAAATAAAATTTTGGTGAAATGCTGATCAGCACCGGATGTGAGTCCGCATCAATATATATGAGTCAGTTTTGTAAATTAATGGAATACATCTTGTAAAGTTGATAAAAGTTATACATTTGCGATCGTGTGCATATTATATATATATATATATATATATATATGTATATATATATATATATATATATGTATATATATATATATATATATATATATATATATATATATATATATATATATATATATATATATATATATATATATATATATATATATATATATATATATATATATATATATATATATATATATATATATATATATATATATATATATATATATATATATATATATATATATATATATATATATATATATATATATATATATATATATATATATTTATATATATACATATATATACATACATATATTTAAAATAACTTTGGAAGTATGGAATTTACATTTGACTATATATATTCCTTTTATTCTTTATTTATGGAAAAATATGGATATCCCACTTAGCTTATACGGAAAGTCATTATCAGTAAGTTTTGTATTACTCTGTAGTTGTAGCTATTTCCTTTTTTGTGTCAAATTGATTAAGATAATAAGTATTGACTTCATGTAGCATGCAACGTAGATTGAAGCAAAGGAAAAATCTATGTTTACTTTATACACATATTTACAATGGTTATTGCAAAACAAATTTTTATATGGTTTCATAGCATAACTTTATTATATAATATGGAGTATTGTTACATAATATTTAGTATAAGCAAAAGTATACCGAAAGGTACCGAAATTGCAACTTTGAGAATTATCACTGCTAAGAAATCATAATTTATTGGATAGCAAATAAAATATGACAACTGGAAGATCTGAATTGATATATGACCTACACCATAGATACACACACGTTAATAGTAAATCATTAAAATAGAGACCAGAGAGCCAGATTTTTAATGGGAATTTCCATAGTAATCACCGGTTGTAGAATAGTCCAATTAATAGCAAAAAATCTTTGCTTTATGTTACAATAGAGTATATAAGACTTTAAAGAGAGAACTTATAAAGAGAATGCGAAAGTATGTAAATAGGAAATGTTCCTTCATGTTTTTATAATATTTTATATTTAAATCTCTAAATTTTTTTGACTATGATACTTAATTTTACACTTGTTTGATATTTACGCAGTGTTGTAAATCTATAAATGGATAATCGTTTTGCCAAAGAATGTATCTGTCATTATTGTTATTGTGCTGGTACATTGTATTCAAATTAAATATCGTTAACTTATATGACTCTAGGTCAAAAGTCTTTCCAGTGTTTTTTTTATTTTTGGTACGTTACAATGCGTATTCACTTTCCACACATTAGTAGAGGAGAGATCATGCCATTTCCACTTACTTAATAGTTGCTACTAGGCAAGTGCAGCGTTAAATTCTTCTATTCTGTGGGAGTGTAGGAGTATCTTAATACTAGGTTCGGCTTCTGCGGATTCCTCTGACTACTCAGAGCTCATAAGCTGGGTGAAGCGTAAAGCTAAAAAAAAGAAAAAAGAAATATTTTTAGATATATTAAAACTAACGCAAACATATGAATTTCGAATATAATAATATTATTTATGGGCCTGGCACCCGCACGGTGAATTCATGTAACGCTAACTTGTTTCTTCTCAATATAAATAATTATAATTTTTCACTAATCCCACTCAAATTACGTCGTATACTAGTAATAGAAAAGATAAACTAATAACATAAATATATTATTAGAATGCTAAATTTTATATATTACATATAGAAACGACCAAACGATTATTAAATATAAAAATTAAATCAACAACACAAATGCAACGTCCATAAACCGGTTGCAACGTGTGCGGAAAACTCATACATGTCTATTCAGCCGTAGTCGCCTATTATAGACCTTCTGAGGTATGCCAATATGTGTAATTATATAGCATTAATTACTTATGTAATATATTTATTATCTATACTACGGAAATTGCGTTTGCATACATTACATACAAATATATTGAAGTATATTTAAGATGAAATAGTATATATGAGGTAAATAAAGTATAATGTCAAAGAATTATAAATATTAATGTAATATTTTGAATCTTTTTTAGAAACTATGTATATTAAAATTTAAATTTAGTTTAATCGTCTTTAGATGTTTGTACTTCTAGAATTGTGATTAGTCATATTTCTACCGGTATCAAGTCTGCTTTTAAGAATTTTAAATTCGTACATTCAAATTTCGTTGTCGATTTGAGTTTCGATTTAGTTTATACACAAGAATATTAAATTAATTAATATTAATTTATAGGATTCTGCCCTACGTTCTCACAATGCTTGTAGTAATGATATAAAAACTCCCTGACATACAACGCTTTGCTAGGCAGTAAAACTAAAAACACTGATATAAAACCTGTTTCTTTTATAGAAACATAAATAATATTACATCACTTTTGTATGGACGAGAGATGTCTCATATAGATAGAGCTTACGAGATTTTTTGTAAGGAATGATACGATAGATAAATTTTTTGAGTAGTTCCCCAATGTCATTTATAGTTCTAGAGATTGTAATCTCTTATCCTACAGCTTACTAATGCACAGCACATAGTAACAATATTCAGTTATATCTCCATAAAAATCAATGAACATGTGATGTTATTACTGAAAGTGTAAATATTTAGCTAGATATGTTAACAAATTTGTTTAAAGTAATTATTCTTTGTGATCTGACTGAGTTTCGTACAGTATATTTATGTTGGAGAGAAGTTGAAACATATGTAGATAATCTCTCTTACGTTACAAAATCACTAAAGTTATGTATTTTAAAAATAATATGTTTCCAATGGAACAACTGTATAAATAAAGTTGCTTGTCGTCGAATAAAGCTCTATTAATTGTAAGCATTTTTGAAAAAATAACAATAAGTTTATGTTGTAAGTCTGTGTGAAATACTGTATTGTTTCAATAGAGAAATAGTGAGTTTTAGTATTTGAAGTGACTATACTTATTTTTTTTTTTAGCTTCACGCTTTATCCCGCACATAGCAGGGTAGACAGAGGAAACTGCAGGAACCATATGAACCTAGTGTTAACACACTAAGCAATAATCCCTGCTTTCTCCGTCCCCGCTTTCCGCCTTTTCCGAGGCTTTGCGTGTTGAGTGGCGGAAATCATCTCAGCGCTTTGCCTAGTCCAGAGCGAACAAAATGAAATTACAAAAATCCATTCCCCCGACTGGGGATCGAACCCAGAAACCGTCGCGTTTACAGGCAGACGCTCCGCCTCTGCGCCACAACGGTCCTGACTTATTTAGTAAATATATATATTTATAAGTATCTACAATATCTTTATCAAAACAAACAAGTTGCGCTAGCAGTAATACAACTTACATTTTTATAGGTATTTATAATGTAATTTTCCAAAAGGTAAACAATATCTAGATTCACTGATGTTTTCTATATTTATGAGATGTCATTATTATGAAAATTTTGTCAAATAAAATCTTCAAGGTATCTATATTCTAATAAACGCTTGAGTGCTGTACGAGTGTAATTTTTAGATTAATAATATATATATATATATATATATATATATATATATATATATATATATATATATATATATATATATATATATATATATATATATATATATATATATATATATATATATATATATATATATATATATATATATATATATATATATATATATATATATATATATATATATATATATATATATATATATATATATATATATATATATATATATATATATATATATATATATATATATATATATATATATATATATATATATATGTATATAGTATATAGTATATAATGAACTGCGTTCTGCTACCCAAAAATATATATTGAATAGAGGGTAGGATTGGTTCAGCAATTGTGGAAGCGTGCTGAGGGGTAGCTTATTTATTAGTTATTTACCTTATATAGTCGGTCTTAGGATAATAGAAATTGTACAGTACCTTATCTTCATAATTCACAACACAAACACTGATTGTTCACGGCACCGTGGAATGTTTCACATTAGTCTTCTTCACTTAGGGTTACTTGCACTATTATCTTTTGTAGGTTTGTCTTTGTCAGGTTCAATATCAAGAGGGAATACACAAAAGGGAAATCAAATAAGGCTGAGGGAAAATCACACCGCTAATTGATATATCGATTCAGGAAGGACGTGCGCTCGCGTCGGCCGTCTCACGTGCCCCTTTTACTACTTCTCGACAACTACTGTACCGACCGCTCGCGCGGGGTTGGCACCAGCCTCCAACTAGTCGGGGTTGCCATATATGAACAAACATAGCCCCCGCCCTAAACATCTAATGTTTACGAGAAAATGGGAGTAGCTAACTAATAGGTAGACGAACTAATTTGGTTAAGGCTCTCTTTAGGATACCTGTCGATGTCTTAACATCGACCACACGCACAATGCTATCTTTACCAGGATAAATTTGGGAAATGCGACCACGTCGCCACTGTAAAGGGGGTAAATTATCATCTTTTATGAGGACTAGCTCGCCTACTGTTGGAGGATTCACTGGATCAGTCCACTTCTGCCTAGTCTGCAGAGTGTATAGGTACTCTAACTGCCACCGCGACCAAAAATGTTGAGTTATCTGTTGCACTACTTGAAAACGGGTTAAACGATTAATTTTTACATTGTTATAGGGATACTCCGGCAAAGCACTAAGAGGTTGGCCAATCAAAAAATGACCAGGCGTCAAAACTTCTAGATCGTTAGGGTCATTAGATAAGGGACATAACGGCCGGGAATTTAATACCGCTTCAATTTTAGCAAAAATTGTAGTTAATTCCTCGAATGTTAAAGGAGTTTCATAAACGACCACCGACTCTGATGATTCCTTCTTTGTCAAGAAAGAGTGAGAGTCGTCTTAGGGAAGACCGCAAGGAAACGCTACGCGCTAACGCGATAAGGATACAGATAGCTCAACGGGTAAGTTTCAGGTTTTATTTATAAATCTCACCATCGTTATCTAAGGGGTAAGCAATCATGGTTTGAGGGGTCCCTTCAACTTTCCAGAATTTCTCGATGAGACAGGTAAGGATATTCCAGTCATGGGGGGCTCTAATTCACCATAATCGGCAGCGACTGGACCGCAAATAATATAACCAAAAATTGTAGATAAAGCAGTAAGGCCGTTAAAGTTAAATATTTTATCTTGTAACAAAAGCGCGCCGAACACGTCAGCACCCAATAGTATATCTATCGGGCCAGGCTTATTATAGGTAGGGTCAGCAAGGGAAAAATCACTATTAGGAAAAAACACAGACTCAGGGAACTTGTAATGAGGCAACCCTGGGCACCGGTATCACATAAGGCACGCGCTTCAATATAAAAAACCACTAGCAGTTTTAACGTGTAATTTAACAGTAGGCAATAATATAAGGGAATTGGGTGAGATATTCAGGCAAGGGGAAGGGGGAGTAATACAAGTATGCTATGTGGGTCTATCTTCTCTATTATAGGAATTATCACGATATCTTATATTATTTTCAACCTGTCTAGGTTAGGGCGGAGCATTTTCTCTGGGGGGAGAAGCTCTCTGGGAATGTCGTTGGGGGGAGCGCTGGAGTTGCGAAGGGGAATATTTCTTATGCTGACCCCCGCCCATATGGGGACCGCGGGTAGAAGCAGGACAGGTACGCGGATAATTGCGTTTATTAAATTTGGAATTATAATTATAATTATAATTATAATTGCGATTGGATGAGGTGGGATACATTGGGTTACGGGAATCATTAAAACATAGCATAGTGTGATGGGATGAGCGATCGCAGGTTGAACATTTGTAGTCCCGCTTGCACATAAGAATTGAATGTTTGTCCAAACACCTATAACATAACCGGGAATGTTTTACAAATCCCGATCTTTCTCTAGGATTCATAGCTCTAAATTCGGGACATTCACGAAGGTAATGGGAAGAGGAAGCACACAGGTAACATTTTTTACTATTATTTATTACAGGTAACATTTTTTGTCTATTATCTAATATAGGGGAGGAAGGAGCCGCAAAGTAAGTATGTTTAGGTACAGTACTTTTAAATTTCGTCAGGTTAGAATCTACAAGGGAAGTGTTGCCAACGTTGTCATGGTGACGACATTCGTCTTCCAAAAAAGTAGTAAAATTTTTAAAGGTAGGTAATTCATCAGCGTCACCGCCATAACAACGCTCAAAACGGGATTTCGAATCAGAGGGAAGCTTAGTCAAACATATATGTACTAACATATAAGACCATGAGGAGACGGGTAACTCTAAACGTTCTAAACAGCGATAGGCAGTTAACAAGGGGTTCAAGAAGGCCGCGCGCAACCCTGTAAATTTATTCGAAATCTCCGGCAGGGTAAGTATCTGGGTTATGTAGGTATCAGCAAGAACCTGTGTATTGTGATATCGCTGTTTCAACAACTCACGAGCAACTTCATAGTTGCCTTCTTCAATTTTTAAATGTAGCAACAACCGCTTAGGTTCATCTGCTAAGGATCCAACCAAGTACTGTAATTTCATTGTGGGGGTTATATGGTGTTGGGAATCTACTACACTGTCAAACTGATCGATAAAACTTATCCAGGAGTCAGGACGTCCATCAAACTTAGGGATAGGTAAATCAGGTAATCTATTATAAGGAGTTCGCTCAGTAATATTTTTACTACTCATTCTTACGGGTGTACTGGCCATGACAGGATCAACTACGGGAGCAGGTGGGCACAACTCTAACTGACGCACCCGGAGGTCGTCTATTTTCTTATTTACTAAACGCACTTCTTTTTTTACATAACTAATTTCTTGGTAATCGATAGCCGGGTCTAACCCACCCAGGAGCACTGAGGACGCGTTTACAAATAAAGTACAATGCGAATCTAAATCCTTAAACCTAATTAATAACCTAGGTATTTCAGAAGTACCAAGAAGTTCCGAGGTATCGGTAATCCAATCGGAAACAAAGCGTATCACACCTATATTTTTTCTATATTCCGCGCTTTCCGTAAATAAGGAACATTTTACTGTTTCATCATGAGTAGCCATTTGAACTAAAATATTAAAAATTAATAAACACGTAATAAACAATGAACCCACTAACAACGGGCGAGATCAGAAATCAAGTAAACAAATAACTCAACTAAAATATTAAAAAAATAATAAACACGTAATAAACAATGAATCCACAACAACGGGCGAGATAAGAAACCAGTTACGGTCAAGGTCAGGGACGCGTCGAGTCGGCGATCTACTTATATCGCAATATAACAAAATAATATGATATACAATATGACTACAATTAAGGCTTAAACTTCATTTAAATAAAAATAAAGAAAAAGGGTAACAATAAAAGTGTAGGGATAATATTTTAAAGTAAGTAAGTTTTTTAAGGAAATTATATTAAAATATTTTAACTAACTTCAATTATAATTTAAAACGGGATAGGTAATAACGTATAGGCGTAATATTATAAAATATATGTAATCATATTATGTGTATTTATTATATTTTATATTTAATATATAAAATTATATTAAATATTTATTTATATATTTTACACATTATACAATCACGTTACACAATTATAAATTCAATATTATATGTATAAAAATTTCATATAATATTATTTATAATAAAATATAATTCACGAGCATACTCGAATGAAACGCGTAGTATGCGGCAAGGCGAGCGCGCGACGATAATTCTATCCACGACTACGTTATATTTTAAACAACTCGGTGAGAACACGTTTTAAAAGGTTAGGAAATCAAGTAAATTATATTGTAATTATGCGTTAGGGACTCAGAGGGATGAAACCACGCTATGATCAAGGGGACTCAGAGGGATGAAACCACGCTCTGCTACCAGAAAAATGTATAGGGAATAATGAACCACGCTCTGCTACCAGAAATTGTATAGTAGTATATAATGAACTGCGTTCTGCTACCCAAAAATATATATTGAATAGAGGGTAGGATTGGTTCAGCAATTGTGGAAGCGTGCTGAGGGGTAGCTTATTTATTAGTTATTTACCTTATATAGTCGGTCTTAGGATAATAGAAATTGTACAGTACCTTATCTTCATAATTCACAACACAAACACTGATTGTTCACGGCACCGTGGAATGTTTCACATTAGTCTTCTTCACTTAGGGTTACTTGCACTATTATCTTATGTAGGTTTGTCTTTGTCAGGTTCAATATCAAGAGGGAATACACAAAAGGGAAATCAAATAAGGCTGAGGGAAAATCACACCGCTAATTGATATATCGATTCAGGAAGGACGTGCGCTCGCGTCGGCCGTCTCACGTGCCCCTTTTACTACTTCTCGACAACTACTGTACCGACCGCTCGCGCGTGGTTGGCACCAGCCTCCAACTAGTCGGGGTTGCCATATATGAACAAACAATATATATATATATATATATATATATATTATATATATATATATATATATATATATATATATATATATATATATTCTTTTTTACCATTCTTTCGTCACTTATTCTTTCGACGTGCCCAAACCATCTGAGCAGTTCTCCTTCATTCCTATTGTGATATCCTAGCTGGTACCTACCATCCTGTGTACCTCTTCGTTGCGGATTCGGTCAGCTAAGCTGACTCCGCATATCCTTCGAAGAGATCGCATCTCCACAGCATTCATCTTTTTTTCATTCTTCTTCTGTAATACCCACGTTTCACTGCCATATAACAGTGTCGGAACCAGAAATGCATTGTGTACGGCCAAACGTGCAGCGTTCTGCCGTCGCAACAACGTAGCTAAGGCACCGTTCATTTTGTTACCCGCACGCAAAACGTCTTTCCACATCCATGCATCCAGGCATGCTTTATTATTTAGGTAGAATTATACAGATGGACAAAATAAATCGTAAGGAATCTGCTTAAACCGTGACAGATGAACGGACAAACTCACAAGATGTGACGGAAACTTGGATGTTCCTTTGTCCGGCAAATTGGCGCTAAAAAAAAACAACATTGTGTAATTTTCTGTAAAGAACACCCTTATCACAACATATCGTTACGCTTTACAAGAAACTCCCTCTGCTCCCCTCCCCCCTCCCCAAATTGCGTTGCGTAATACTTGAACGTGTCAATTTTGATAAACCAATCAATAAGTTGTAATCATGGAATTGATACGAAACTTTTGGTGCCCTAATATTGTTTGCACTTGATCGATATTTTATAAATAGAAGCACTGCACCACGTCAAAGGTTGCCACAGCGAAATAATGAATTCTATTTAGAAATCTATTTCATACACATTGCTCTTAAATGTCTACCACCCTGTACTGCTGTGTTTTTGAGTTACTCGTGCTCTTAAAAACCGAATTCAATACCCCATATTGACTGTGTGAAGTACCCGCACAGTCCACACGCCAGATGCCTTCGCCTACGACTACACTGTTCTGTGTTTTTGATCGGCACTACCGCTGTTTACTGCTACTACATACATTTTTGCCGCCTCTATAAGATATTTCCAGTGATTATTTTATGTTTCTTGAATTCATCGTCCTATAAAACCAACTATATATGACAATATGTGATTCATTAATATTGTATTTGTTTCAGACTGTGTTACTCAGCGTGAATATTTGAAAAAGGAGCTTTGAATAAAAGTATTATATAATATGTAAAATTGAGATGGACTTCTACTCAAGCCAATATGAGTGAAATTGTTGAAAACATCACAGATATACATGACATAAATGTGTCAAAAATTGTAGACCCTACCCTTGTATTCGGTCCCCAACGGGACTCACTCTATATAGTAATACCTATTTCAGTTATTTATATTCTTATTTTTATAACAGGTGTATTTGGTAACTTTTGTACTTGTTTGGTTATTATTCGCAATAAATCCATGCACACAGCTACAAACTATTATTTATTTAGTTTAGCTATCTCCGATCTACTGCTACTGGTAAGTGGCATGCCTCAAGAAATATATTCAATATGGTCAAAATGGCCGTATATTTTTGGGCCTATTTTTTGCGTCCTACGTGGGTTAGCAGCAGAGACTTCTACTAATGCTAGCGTTTTAACTATCACTTTGTTTACTATAGAAAGATATTTAGCCATTTGTCACCCTTTTGTTTCACATAAGATGTCGAAATTGTCGAGAGCTATAAAACACGTTATCATCTTGTGGATAGTGTCCTTCGCTTTAGCGTTACCTCAGGCCCTGCAGTTTGGTATAAAAGTACATAAAGGCGTTAAAATGTGCTTGCAAACGAAAGTTATTATTGAACATTCTTTTGAAATTTCGACTTTCTTCTTCTTTTTTACGCCAATGATTGTAATAACTGCGTTATATTTTCTGATAGGGCTTAAACTAAATGAATCTAATCTAAAAAAAGAAAGTCAAGACAAAATCTCCAAACTAATACTGAGGATACAAAGAAAAAATAGTACTCAAACAAGCAAAAGAGTAATTAAAATGTTAAGTAAGTATGTCAATTAAGTGATCTCTTTTTAAATTTGTAATGATATCAATATTAGCTATTTATGGGTTAAATAGACCATTTCTTGAAGAAAAGTGTATAGTATAATCATTTAGATATAATTTCGGCCAAACTTGAGTGGAGTAAGTTAACGCCGCACTTTGTAATAATAATTATAGGTCCTTTACAAACAGTCAATGTTATTGTCATGTCATTTGTAGAATCTTATTTTCACGGGCTATATAACCTGTTCCGAAATTCTTTGAATTGTTCTAAAGACATATAAAACTTTTTGCAATCACATACGATTACATATCTCACATCATATCTATATACACTCATTTTCTTTCAAAAGGAAAAAGAATTAATTATTTCTACTAAATATTTAAAATTTAATAAATGTAGTTGTTTCCGGTACTATTATTTTACATATTATTTTACAGTTGCTGTCGTAGTAGCCTTCTTCGTATGCTGGGCTCCCTTTCACGCCCAGCGTCTTGTGGCAATTTATGGAACAACTGAGAATAATTTCGCCAAATCGCCGACGCTACTGTCTGTTTACTCGTTCATTACGTACATGTCAGGGGTTTTGTACTACATGTCTACATGCATTAATCCAGTGTTTTACCATATTATGTCCAACAAGTTCAGAGATGCTTTCAAGGTAAGATTGATAATAAATATTAAATAATTGGAAATTTTCTTAATTTCAATCAATAATAAATATTTGGTTTCGAATATTAGATTACTATTGATGAATTACGATTAATATTTTTTATAAATTAGTTGAGTTAATCTCGAAATACATACGCTTTAAATATATTTTTTTAAAATTTCTATTAAATTAATGACATATATATATATATATATATATATATATATATATATATATATATATATATATATATATATATATATATATATATATATATATATATATATATATATATATATATATATATATATATATATATATATATATATATATATATATATATATATATATATATATATATATATATATATATATATATATATATATATATATATATATATATATATATATATATATATATATATATATATATCTATATCTATACTCTATACTATTATATAAAGAGGTAAAGTTTGTGTGTTTGTAAATTGTAAGGGGTAATCTCGGGATCTACTGAACCGATTGTAAAAATTCTTTCACCAATAGAAAGCTACATTATTGCTGAGTGTCATAGGCTATATAAAATATCAAAATCTGGTGATGGGATCCTGGAAACGAGGGAACTCCTTAAATTTTATAGGCACACCTATAGTGATTTCAGTTTCTTTCAAAGAATCTTGGTCATTTTCTCACGAAAAATAACATTTCATGAAGTTGAACTGTTGATGAAGACCACAAATGGTCATGAGAACTTAATAATAAGTAATTGTTTTACGGGTTTGGTTCTATTTCTTTAACATAGTCGCTAAGCAACTGATGTTAGTCAACATGCATATGATAAAGTCTAGCTGATGATGGAGTTCCAGAACAACTCCTCAACGACTAACGGCCTTGCATCGGGAAAAACGATACTTTCTAATTGGTCATGAGTAGTTGACAATAGGCCATTGTAACTTAGGTAAAAGGTAATGTAAGTTGTAGTCCACAACGTGCTGAACAGGAGTTGACTTATATTTAGAGGTGGAGGCCGTATAATGGAGTGAAACATGTATATTCTCTTATTTATTCCTATTAATTATTATATACCCATGATTCCCACTGATTTATCCATACCGTTTAAAAGGCTACAGTTTTCAGTAAAGATCTCTTTTGCCCTCACTATTAACAAGTCCCAAGGTCAAACATTCTCTCTGGTGGACATTGACATGAGAAAGCCGTGTCTTTCCCATGGACAGTTATATGTTGGCTTATCTCGGGTTGGATCTCCTGATAGACAATATATTTTACTTCCAAATGGTAACATTACAACCAATATAGTTTACAGAGAAGTTTTGAACAATTAAAATTACCATAAATAGAGTAATTTTTCCCGTTACTTGGTACTCATGGAATTCGTTTATTGCAAATCCCGCAGAAAAGGTGTTTTTTTTCTTTCGGACAGAGTTACTTTCGCAAATTGCAAATACAAAGTATCCCTACGTATAACTCACCTTTTGGCAGTTAGAAATTTAAACATAACACTCTGTACTAAAAAATGATTATTAAGATTATGCCCAACGAAGTGGGCACGGGTCAGCTAGTATATATATATATATATATATATATATATATATATATATATATATATATATATATATATATATATATATATATATATATATATATATATATATATATATATATATATATATATATATATATATATATATATATATATATATATATATATATATATATATATATATATATATATATATATATATATATATATATATATATATATAGGTGGAAAGTAGTATATTATAAGTTTATTTTTATTAAAATGTGAGTAAGACCTCGTTTGTCAAAAATAGCGACAATGTATTTCTTTTTGATTAAGTTGAGGAAACTGACAGATGACGTTACGATTTTGGTTTTATTATATATTTTTCAAGAAGAATAATAAAAAGATTTTCGGCAATTTATCCGTGTTTTCTCATTAACGATCCCACAACTTTATTGGGGGCTCGTCCGGGATCGTGCATTTTGAAGATATGGAGCGGATTGTCGAGTTTTAAGGAAGAATTCAGTTCTCTGTACCCGAACCGAATGCTTCGGGACGTAGTTGAAAAATATTGATAGAGAATGCCAGACGAATATTTTTGAAGACTTATAGACTGTTGAAGATTGTTGGAGGCTTCGGGACGCAATAAGATAATTTATTGAAGACTTCGGGACGAGACAAAATAATGTTTTTGTCATTTTTATGTCGTAGCAGACACAAAAACGGCTGGTAATTGAAAAAAAAGGAGCTCGTTCAAATTTCGTTCCGTTTTATAATAGTCGCTGCGTGGTGTCCTGCGATGAAACGGCCAATCACAGCGGCCCGCGGTTGCGTTCCGTTACTCCTCTACATGCCCCCGGCCTTGGAAGCACCTGGTTCCAAAGTCATCTCTTCGTGCTTGACGTCGTCGGCGCAGAGCAATGGACAGATCTTAGAGAATGCACGCCGGACGATGCCTGATGATGTACGGATGTCGGCAACTCGGGATATGCCGTCCTTTCCTGGCACGGTGTTGACGATGCGCCCAAGATGCCATTTTAGTGGAGGAAGGTTGTCGTCCTTGATGACCACTAACATATCTGGCTGTAGAGTATCGAGTCCTTTCATCCATTTACATCTGGTTTGCAATTCGGAGATGTATTCTTTCGTCCATCTTTCCCAGAAGTGATGGCGTATCTGTTCTACTCGCTGATATCGGCTGAGTAGACTGCTAGTGTTGTCTCTCATGTCCTCGTAGACTGGTGCAGTTAGCGATCGACCAATTAGAAAATGGGCAGGAGTAAGTGGAAGAAAGTCTTGCGGATGGGATGAAATAGGTGAGAGAGGACGTGAGTTAAGGATGGATTCTATTTGTACAAGGACAGTAGTGAATTCTTCGAAGGTTAGGTGAGCGTTACCGACAACGCGCGAAAGATGAAATTTACAGGATCGTATTCCTGCCTCCCAAATTCCACCGAAATGAGGACTATAAGCAGGAATAAATTTAAATTTAATGCTTTGACTTGTTGCGTATTCAGTTATGTCATCAGAGCATCTCATGATGAACTTAGAAAATTCGTTCATAGTGCCAACGAAATTTTTACCATTATCGGAGAAGATCTCCTGTGGTTTACCGCGTCGTGAGATAAATCTCTTAAGAGCTAGAATATATGCTTCCGAGGTTAAGTCACTCACAAGTTCCAAGTGAACTGCCCGCGTGATAAAGCATACAAATAAACAAACGTATGATTTTACGGTTTTTGCACCCCTACCTTTCCGTGTTAATGTGAGCATCGGTCCGGCATAGTCAACCCCACAGAATAAAAAAGGGTAGGTAGGTGTCACGCGTTCCTTGGGTAAGTTTCCCATAATAGGATGTAGTGTATCACCTTTTAAGCGTTTACAAAGCACACATTCATGAACAATACAACGAGCAAGATTTCTCCCCCCAACAGGCCACCACTGTTGTCTAATTTCATAAAGAAGTAGTTGAGGAGCTGCATGGAAGAGACGCTTGTGCTCATGTGCAAATAATAGTGTTGAAAATCGATGTTTCGAGCTAAGCAAAATAGGGTGCTTTTTACTATATTCAAATTGATCAGAATTCGAAATTCTTCCACCTACGCGTATTAGGTTATCATTTTTATCAATAAATAAATTTAATTTTAATAGCGATGATTTTAAAGTTTGTGTTTTATTTTTATTAATTAAATGATATTCGTTTTCGAACGATTCTAGTTGTGATAATTTTGCTAAACCTAACTCTGCGTTTCTCAATTCAACTGAACTTAAAGCGCCTGTCCGTCTTTTTATTTCGTAATTTCTCGTGTTATGAATGAAACGTTGTATATATGCAAAGGTTCGCTTTAATCGATTGTATTGAGAAAATCTTGAAAAAGGGAATAATTCCTGTTTCTCGACACATGTGAGTACAGCCTTCGATTTGATGTCGGGCAAGTCCACTGGTATAATATGCGAATCAAAAGTTGTGGTACTGCAAACGAAATCAAATTCGTGTAAAAATGGGGGCCCTTCCCACCACATCGTAGCAGTGGCAAGGTTATTTAAATTAACCCCTCGTGATGCCATGTCGGCTGGGTTTTGTTTCCCACTGACATGCCGCCACGGAATATTTGCTGTGAGTTCGTGTATTTCCGCTATCCTATTTTGCACAAAAGTTTGTAATGCGTTAGTAGGCGCTCGCAACCATCCTAAAACTATTGTCGAGTCAGTCCAAAAAACGATGTGATTAAATTGACACTGTAGTGACTCCCGTATTTTTTGATATAGTCGTGCGCCTAATAACGCACCACATAACTCGATCCTAGGTATAGTGATAGGTTTAATAGGAGCGACCTTTGATTTAGCAAATAATAATCTCACAGTTATTTCTTTAGTATTGGAAATGCACCGAACATATGCGCACGCGCCGTACGCAACTTGCGAGCCGTCCGTAAAAATATGTAATTCAATATTAAATGAATTATTAGGCACGATGACGTGCCGCGGTATGCGAATGTTGTTTAGCGCTGTAAACTACCGATAAACCGGTTCCATTCATCTAGCATGTCACGCGGCAGCTCATCGTCCCAATCGGATTTTAAAAGCCATAATTTTTGAAGTAAAATCTTAGCGATTATAATTACTGGACTTAATAAACCTAAGGGATCGAATATTTGCGAAATATGAGACAAGATACTGCGCTTAGATGGTTTTATGTTGCTTTTAATATTCATATTATATGTAAATATATCTGTAGAATTATCCCATTCGATACCTAAAGTCTTAAAAGTGCCCTTTTCGTCAAGATTTAATTGTTTTATACTTTTAAGCATCGAGCTATTACATTCAAAATTAAAATTCCATTTGCGTAAAGAAAAACATCCTGATTGTAAAACTTTATATAAATTTTGACACAATTTTATTAATTCGTCTTTATCGTCTGAACCCGTAATGACGTCATCGACGAAAAAATCCTCGTTAATAACTCGCTTGATATTCGAATCGTCACAAGTTAATCCTAGTTCCCTTAGACATCTTACTGCGAGAAATGGCGCGGACGCGGTTCCGTACACCACTGTGTTGAGACGATAAATACCTAAGGGTTCCGTCGGATGATCGCGCCATAGAATGAGTTGTAAATTGCGCTGATCTTCTGATACTAAACATTGTCGATACATTTTCTCGATATCGGCACATGCAATGTATTTATGTTGTCGCATACGTAATAAAATAGAGATAAGGTCCCCTTGTATGGGAGGCCCTACGCGTTGAAGATCGTTTAGTGATATGCCAGTAGATGAAGTGGCGCTGGCATCAAACACCACCCGTAGCTTAGTAGTGGTGCTATGTTCGCGAAACACACCGTGATGTGGTAAAAAACAGTAGGGTTTCGATGGTATGCCATCGATGCGCGTCATATGCCCTAGTTGTTCGTATTCGTGTATAAATTCGCTGTACAAATGTCTATACTCCGAAACACGTAGTAAGCGTTTTTCTAAAGAAAGAAATCGATTTAAAGCTTGAGGATACGTTTCACCTAAGTTATGTAGTGAGGATTTAAAGGGAATGTTAACGCAAAACCTTCCATCACTATTGCGTGTAGTTGTGTTGACGAAATGATCTTCGCATGCCCTCTCCTCCTCTGAACGCGTCTTACATAACTTAAGCTCCTCTAGCTCCCAAAACTTGCGTAATTGGTCATTAATAGCTTGCGTAAAATTACACTTTACGTGGCCCGCGCTGCGCGTAGTCGTATGCACGGGACCCGAAATGACCCAGCCTAGTCGTGTATTTTGTAGAAAGGGACCATTAGGTAAACGCATTTTACCTTGACCTAGTAAATCCCAGAACTTGTCTGCGCCTATTAAAATATCTATACTTTCTCCCTGATAAAAGTATGGATCCGCTAACTGAATATTATCTGGAAGTTTAAGTTGCGAAACTTCCCGTTTAGGTATAGCGGCTAACGTAGACGTGATTTGCGGTAGAACTATGCATCGTAAACGTGTAGTGTAGGAATTAATGCGCGATTTTATTTCGATATCACAAGTCATTGTAGCTTGTGTTATCGTATTTCCTACCCCTCGAATTTCTTGTGTGGACTGTATCATTGGATTATCTAGTGAATTGCATAAAGATTGTGTAATTAAACATAATTCGCTCCCAGAATCCAAAAGAGCGCGAGCTAAGTGATACTTATTATGTTTATCTATAACTTCTACTAACGCCGTTGATAACAAAACCCGCTGTGTGCATGTATATTGCATGCGTAGTGTCTCTGTGTGCGTCGAATTAAGTTGCGTATAATGAGGTGGGATAGCTGCACGGGCGGCTGCCAGCGTTATGGAAACCGGTTCCTTATTGTCGCGTAGCGGTCTGTGCGGTATGAGCTCGCGGTCGCCTTCGCTATCTATATGTAGTAATGTATTGTGCTTCTTATCACACTTCCTACAGGTTCCGAATCGACAATCTTTCGCTATATGACCCGTACGGAAACAATTTTCGCATAACTTGTTGCTGTGTATAAATTTTAACCTTTCTTGCGAGTTAAATTCAAGAAATTTGTGACATGCATAAAGTGAATGATTCGACTTGCATAGTAAACAAGATTTATTCGCGTTGTGTTGCTTAGTGTTATAGCTAGAAACGTTGCAGTGCAATTTAGAAGAAGTGTGTGGTTGTAAGTATTGTTTTTTATTGTGTATGTTGTCGTTAGATCGAATATTATTGTGTGATGCCTGCAATGTTTCCAGCATATCTGCCCAGTCTCTTAGGAAATTCAATAAAACATCGAGTTTCAAGCGTGATGAGGTGTCATTAGATTTATTAATAATTGTGTTTCGATATTGTTCCCATTCGCGTTCTGAAGTTTTATCTAATTTTGAAACAACTATATAAATAATTAAAGTGTCCCAGCTATCGACTGGCTCACCTAGTAATTTTAATGCGCGTAAATTTCTTAAAATTGTATCGATTAATGTTCTTAATAATTCTGGTGACTCCTTATTTAACGGACGAATGGAAAATAGTGCTTTTACATGGCTGTGAATGAGCAACCTGTTATTATTGTACCTATTTAGTATCAACTCCCATGCAACTTCATAATTCTTAGCTGAAAATTCTAATGAATCTATAACTAGTGCTGCGCTGCCCTTTAACGAGGATTTCAGATAGTGGAATTTCTGAATACTAGTTATATTTTGTGAATTATGTACTAGTGACAAATAGGTGTCTCTGAACTCTAACCAACGCTCACATGAACCGTCAAAGGTAGGAACTGATATTGTAGGCAATTTTATTGATTCACTTTTAGAACTTGCGTTAAATAACTCACCCTTACTAAGCGAACATTCAGCTTGAGACAGTGTACCGTAGTAGCAATCTTCAAACCTGTCGCGTTGTTCTAATTGTTCATCTAAATCTGAATCTAAAACGGACTCTTCAATTTTAGTTTGAAGATCACAAAACTCGGCAAAAATACTAGCGGCACCTTGCATCCTTAATTTTAAGTCAATTCTAGTTTGATTTGGTAAAATTTCGTTGCACTTAAAACCGTTAACGTAATTTGAAAATCTCGTTAACCGACCTTTGATGATTGCTCGTTTCTTTACGAGATCTTTTATTAATTTATTAGTGCTTTCATCGTCTGTTACTGTGATTCTAGGTGCTTTAGGCCTTGGTGGCTGTTCAGTACTCATTTCGATAGAATTTAAAAAGGCGGAGTACTTACGTGAATAACGTTGAAGTTGATTCAAAACGGGAACTGTAGTGGAAAAAAGGATTGAAAAGGATACTAATTGGCGATTTTCTTGCACTTTTCGTTGTACTGGACAGATGATTCCGTATATTCCTCGATTTTAGCGTATAATTTTGCGTGATTTTAGCGTTTTTCGAATAATTCGGCTCGGAGGAACAGTTATGTCGTAGCAGACACAAAAACGGCTGGTAATTGAAAAAAAAGGAGCTCGTTCAAATTTCGTTCCGTTTTATAATAGTCGCTGCGTGGTGTCCTGCGATGAAACGGCCAATCACAGCGGCCCGCGGTTGCGTTCCGTTACTCCTCTACATTTATATTTTGAAGACTAACGACTTTTACGACGTTGACGACTGCTTTATTATACGCGACCAAGAAAATTATCTTTCTGTACCAAGCGAAGACGGGTTTCCATACTAAAAGTTAAGAAGATGCCTCCTAAGAAAGAAGAAAGGAAAGATGACAGTAGTGATGAAGACGTGAAAGTGAATATTTCCTTCAAAGATTTGGAAAAGTCTATGACAATATTCACTGGAGACGACACATACCCGATAACAGAATTCCTCGATGAATTTGAAGACGTTGCAGATCTAATGAAGTGGTCGAAGGTTGAAAAGTTAATCTATGCGAAGAGGTTGCTCGACGGTACTGCAAAACTTTTTCTGAGATCTGAGGGACGAGTAAAAGACTATGCTACGCTTAAGAAGTTACTTACAGAAGAATTTGGCCCAAAATTAAATAGTGCGATGATTCATAAGAAGCTTGCAGAACGTACAATGAACACTGATGAAACTTATCAACAATACTTCCTTACGATGAAAGAAATTGCACAACATGGCAAAATTGAAGACGCTGCTTTGATAGAGTATGTGATAGATGGCATCCAGGACACTGAATCAAATAAAGTAATCCTTTATGGTGCGACAGACATGACTGAATTTCGTAAGAAACTTGATATCTACAGTAAGTTCCGGAAGAAAATTACTACAAAACCGGCTGCTAACCCAAGTACTTCCATGGCGCATGCTTCATCTAACCAATCATATCGCAAGACTCCACATGTAAAGAGATGTTACAACTGCGGTGACCATGATCATCAAGCACCTGCATGTACGAAGGGCATCAAATGTTTTAGATGCAGCGAATTTGGTCACAAAAGTAACGAATGTCCTAAAACTCCTAAGAAGACGTTGAACGTACAAAATAGTCAGAAAGAAGTGAAGATGCCTTACAAGAAGGTAAAGATTAATGGAGTTGAGGTGATTTCTTTGATTGACACCGGAAGTAACGTATACCTTATTACCAAGACTGAGTTCGAAAATGTCAAAGAATGCGTTCAGAAATATGAAACTGATTTGACATCTTCATCGCCTCTGGAAACAGAAATAGTTAACAAACAAGTTAAAGAATGGTTAGAAAAGAAAATAATTGTACCCAGTAAATCTGATTTTACATGTTCTGTTGTACTGGCTGTAAAGAAAGATAGATCATGCCGACTTTGTTTGAATTATAAAGGACTGAATAAGAAAACAATTAAAGAAAGATCTCCACCACCCTTGATCGAAGACCAGATCGACAAATTGAAAAAGGCAAAAGAGTCTGTCAAGAAAATTCAGAAGGAAAATGTCAGAAATTATAAAAAGAAGAGAAAGAAAATTGGATTTGGAGAAGACAAGGTCAATACCACGAGCTCACCAGACTTCATGAAATCATGAAATGGATTGGTCCTGAAGACAATGATTCATCTGGGACAGATGAATGAGCAGGAATGGCCTTATGGAAAGTAGTATATTATAAGTTTATTTTTATTAAAATGTAAGTAAGACATCGTTTGTCAAAAATAGCGACAATGTATTTCTTTTTGATTAAGTTGAGGAGACTGACAGATGACGTTACGATTTTGGTTTTATGATATATTTTTCAAGAAGAATAATAAAAAGATTTTCGGCAATTTATCCATGTTTTCTCATTAACGATCCCACATACATATATATATATATATATATATATATATATATATATATATATATATATATATATATATATATATATATATATATATATATATATATATATATATATATATATATATATATATATATATATATATATATGTATATATATATTACATATGAGTATTTTATTTTATGGTATATTTAATCTATTACACGTAAAAATATTAATTTAATAAAGAATAATAAATGTAAATTAAAGTATTTCTAACGTTTTTGTTTAAATAGATATGAGGTTTGGGTGAAAACTTCACTTGAAACATACAATTTTCATTTGTTAGATAAAACTGGCCATTTCTTGGTGCAGAAGTAGATATAAATTATTGAAAGAATTTTACTGAAGTTTAAAGTAAGCTTTTTTTAAAGAAACCAACTTGAAGCAAGCAATAAACTTATCTAACGATGGCTGATTGATTAATATACAATTTCATAATTTGTCAAGTAATTTCAACTTTGGCGAATAGTCTAAAAAATCTAAATTATCTTATTAAAACATTTTTTTGAGTAATAAACGGATAATCATTATTATTATTTAGTAATATACCTACACTATAAAATTAGAAAGCCAATGGATGCAATTGTGAAATAATAATGAACGATTCTATAAGCATAATATCTTAATTTTAATTTTTTTCTTATCTATAGAATACCCTAGCACAATGGTTTTGCCGCGAAAAGAAAAGCATGCTGAAGCCACAATGCTCTTACGCAACTATTAGAATATCACGGCTGGGTGGCCTACCGTCAGGTAAATAAAAGTAAAAGTTAATTTAATTTTTATAATATTCATAACATGAATTAACAACTGATTTTCGATGCTGTTTAGGTAAGCCACAAAAATGCTTAATATTTACAAAGTTTTATATAAAATAGTAGTGTGTTTAGTGCCCACCATGTCTACGTGTCAAAGTAATATGAAGAATATGTATGGCATGCCGAAAAACAAAGAACAAAAGAGATAACAGGAGTAAATTGTAAAAAATGGTTTATAAGACTAATTAATTAATTTATTCCATTTTAATATTATAGAACTTGCAGCGTCATTTCAAGTAACAATTTAAGACTGATGTCGATCTAAGACGAGATAGATTATTAACATCAGGCGTTAAACCATTTAGGATTTGGTCAATTTAATTAAACAATTCATGAACAGACTGAAGTTAAACAAACACTAAATATTTAAAAAAGCTTACAAATATACAATGACTTACACTAGAATCGGGGTAATAAACAATTTGAGCGCATCATTGTTTTTGTTTCTACTAAAAAAGTGAATTGAATTGAATTGCGTATGTAAGTTTTTTGAAAACTCGGCGTTTCCAGCAGTTTGTAATAATCCGGTGGCGGGTAGACGGGAGTAGCGTCGGGCTTATTTTTATAGACATTTTTTTATTTTATTGAATCACCGGCTTTTTGTGGGAATGGGGATGGATTTAGTGATATATTATTTATAGTGGTATTAATGATTTTGATGCATTAAATTGTCTTAAGTTACGTTTTCTAAATCATTTTTACTATGTTTTGAATAGGTAACGTTACTCAGAGAGAGGTCTGAAGGAGAAATTAAGGAGCAGTCGTGGGAAAAACGTAATAAATTTAAAACAACCGTGAAATCATCGGATATGACATATGGTAGTACTTGTGTTCATAAGTTAAAAATGATATTTAGTCTCATCCTAAATATCGTAATAATTGTGAAAATAATCTATGATTTATTGTTTGCCAAAATAATAGGAAAATCATTGCAGGAGCACTGCCATTGTTGCATTTTATGAAATAAAATTTACTTTGGCAGAGAATTTTTAGTTTGTTTAAAAAAATGTATTTCGCAAATAGCTTTAAATTACTATATTCTGGAAACAAACTTTAATAGCTAATTGTAATATTACTATATTGTAATGTACTTCTGGACTTTCGTGTTCTCGACGCAGAGTTCTTGGCGGTGTGACCTGATGATAAACGTCCAGGGTAGTTGAAGGACGTTTCCACTTTTAACTAGACTAACCTAAGAATAAAAGGATAATTGTTTGAATATTGTAGGGAAATATAGAAGACTAGTCGTGTAATGTGATTGGTCTCATCATATTTTGGTATTTGCATTGAAGATCATAACTTAAACTTTATTATCGCTGTATTTTTATTACGGTAGCCTTCCTCAACTTCGTTTGCGTCTACTATAGAAGAGTTGGTAGAGAGTATAAACTTCACAAAGATCTTCAAATCTCAGGTTTATACGCTGCGTAATTTTGCATAAAAATTAGTAAATTAAATATAATAATGTAAAATTGCATCCGATTTGTACTTATTACTAATATAGACAATATGTATAAACAATATATATATATATATATATATATATATATATATATATATATATATATATATATATATATATATATATATATATATATATATATATATAAATAATATGAAATTTTAATCCATACTTGAATTGATGTTTAAAAAGAAAAAATCAAGCTTCCAAAGTCAACGCAGTTAAAAGATAAATCGCTAAAGGTTTGTTTTTACAACATTTTGGTTGGAATTCGTCGTGGTGAAGCCGTACATAGTAAACGTAGTTACCATTGAACTAACAATATAAAATTTTGTGAGCAGCAAAATACATATATAAACAATCAAAAACCATAACTTAAGAAATGAATAAGTGTAACAAAGACAAAATGAAGTTATAGTTTATTGAAACTGTTTAAATATTATAAAATTTCATTTATAATGCGATTCCTTTTATACAAAAATTCTCAATTTTAACACACTGCATATATAAACAATCAAATTAAAATAAAATTAGTGATGTAACGAATATTCGCATTCGCATTCGTGAATACTTAAATATTTGCGTATTTTTACACATTCGTATTCGCATTTGCAAAAATTTTTGCGAATGTTTTGCGAATATTTATTATCAGAAAAATACAAGTTTGATGATAATAATACGTTATTAAAATCGAAATTAGTTTATTAGCTCGTAATCACATTATCAGTCTTCATTATATGTCACGAAATATTTTTTCAATGCAATCTCAACAAACAAAAACAAATTCTTTTCCTCTTCTAAAAAAGTTTTATCAGTTATTTTAATGTCAAATAATCTGTACTAGACAAAAATAAAATGATAATCAAACAAATACAATATTCTGTTACAATAAACTATAAATATAATAATTTTTCTAATTATAAAGAATAATAAGCAACGACGGAAGGGACGTCCAAAGTGCTACCTTGCGGTAAACAATTGGTGCCAAATTTAAAAGAATTACTGAATATTCGCATTTGCATTCGCGAATGTCGATAACACATACTCGCATTCGCACTCGTATTCGCGAATGTTAAAAAAATAATATTCGTTACATCACTAATATATATGACTTACACATTTAAGTGTACTAATAAATGATTTCTACAAAAATATCTTATATGTAATTATTTTTTACATTTTAAAGTAATCCCATATTTTGTACCCTTTTTACATATTCTGTATTTTACGACTTTTAAGACGACATAATCGTCTTGTTTTTTAGACTTCCGTCCATAGATTGGTAAGTGGTTTAACTTAAAGCCACTTTATCTAACAAATAATTAGGGGAAAAATTCATATTTAATAAATCTAAATTAAACATTTTTTGAAATCAAAAACAGCCATCGCGCCGTCTCGACCAATTGCAATACGATTGTGCCAAGTAACTTGCTATTATATGTTTTAATATGACAGGGTATAACATGTAGATATATGTTTGTCTTTTTAATGTTTGTAAATAGTATAGATTTAAGTATGTAATATAAAATAATTGATGTAATATCAATAATTGGTAGTGTTAATATATTTATTACTTTAATTATGAAACATTGATGATACTTCATTGTTCGTCTTCATGTGAATAAAAATATAAATGATATGTAAATAATTTTACATTTATTCTATATTGCACTTTCTGAATCGACATACCATACTTTATGATTTATGAACTATGAAAATATTTTTTGAAATATGACACCATACGAGCTAATGTGAATACATTATGAAACATTGATGTTGTTATTGATACTTCATTGTTCGTCTTCATGTGAATAAAAATATAAATGATATGTAAATAATTTTACAATTATTCTATATTGCACTTTCTGAATCGACATACCATACTTTATGACTTATGAACTATGAAAATATTTTTTGAAATATGACACCATACGAGCTAATGTGAATACATTAGCTCGTATGGTATCATATTTCTAATAAAATAAATTATTTTAAAAAAATCATTCAGATCATATACCTGTATAGACCTGTATAGTATAGTTTATATAAAATTTAATTTTATAAGTTATATGTTGCTCTTTATTTTAATTATATATAAGAAAATATTAGGTTGGATAGTGGCAATGATGAATAAGATATTTTTTTATATAATTGACATTGTTTTATAATGTTTTAAGATATTTTTAATTGTTACTTAATTGAGAATGTATTGTACTTATAATAAAATTTTCCCGAACTTTAATAGGTTTCAAATTACCTTATCATTATGTAGTTTTGTATGTTAATGTTTGTAGAGTGTGTTATTTTAAAATATAATATATAATGATATTATGATATTGTTTATGATGTATTAACTTTTTATATATAAAACACACATATTATTGTACATATTGTAACTACTATTAAACAATCTGTTATCTGTTGTTATTATAGACATTGGATATGCTGTGGTCGTGTAATATATATTTATTTCATCAATAAACATACTGATTTTAAATATTACTAGTATTCCAAATGTGTTATTTAGTTGAAATGAAATGAAAGTGCCTCGATTTGTAAATAATGTGAATTTATATACGGTTTTGTCAAAATACATGGATTATATTAAGAAGTAGACGCGCCTTTATTTGATTACGTCGCAATATCGCGTTTAATAATATGCTCACAAATTTCATTATGTGAAATAAATTAAATAACAATTACCACCACAGATAAATAGCATAAAAAATATAAAATATATGTCTAAAAAGTTTTTTAATAACTACCAACGGTATGAGTGTTACGAGCAATTAAGTAAGAAAGTGGAAATGTTTTAATGAGAGCCTGCGAAACCTGCGATTATCTTGCGACTTTAGTATTAAAAACGTCAATTGTAAATATTTTGATGAATTTTTACGCTTAAGAAAGGAAACATTTGTTTGATCAAAAAAATCAGCCCCTTAGATATATAATAAAAATAAAGTTTAGTATAATATATATTCGTATTATTTAAATATATCATAATTTATGACAGGTAAGTACGCCAATGAAGTACGTAAGTCACAGCTCTGTGGTTAACGTGTAGTTGGTACAGGTAATGGTATTAACGCCCGATGTTAATGATGAAACTTATGCCACAGATTGTAAATTTAAAAAAAAAATAAAAAAAAATGAGAGTACAAATAGAACACTAATATTTCATTTGAAATGAAAATATGTGCGAATAGTACGAGACGATGTGTCGATTTCTCGATCTGTTGACTTTTGGCGAAATAGCCCAAGCCAAAGTTGCTATCCTAGACGGTTCGGCGTTAACATTGTCATATCTGTGGATAGCAGAGATTTTTATATATTTTATTTTGTAAATGATAAAAAAAATACCATATAGTTGTGGCTGATTTTATTAATAAATCACAAAATTGAAAAAGTTAAGCGCATATAAAAGCCAAGAACGAAATATATGTATGTTACCAGTAAATAACAAAACTACATAAAATTATTTATTTTTTATCTTAAAATAATAGTATGACTGAAGCCTGTCACATAATTATAAGAATTGCCACGTAATGTTTTCAGAGATTTTAATCTATTATTTACCTATAAAATATATCAGAGGATATCTCTCATAAGTAAGTAACCTTTTTAAATGGAGTTTTATTAATTTATTTTTACTTTTGTTTACTAATTTTTTGTATAAAGAAATGATGAGTATGTTAACTAATCATACATTTAATTCACTTAAACATTTTATTTCGAAATTTTAATAATTGTTCTATTTATATATATTTTTTGCAACTGTCGTAGAAATTTGGTATAATTTGTTGCGGGGGAATTTGATGAGCATGATAAATATATCAATAATGCAGAATCTAATTCAGAAAATGTCCTGAAATAGATTCTATAGCAAATTGGTTCCTTTACTTTATTTATCTTTACTCAGCCGAACAGATATTAAAGTCAAAGTCAAATAATTTTATTCAAAATAACAAGTTACATGCTTCATTTTGTGAACATCAAATAGTTGATTTAATTTACTACAGAGTTGCTATAGTTATTTGCCTAGACTTAAGAAGAACCGGCGTAAGAAACTCAGCGGGATTTTCTCTATTTTTTTTTAAATTACCATTTTTGTAGTTTTTTTATTTAATAATTTTATTAGTGACTATGATACTCTTGAACGAGACTAGAACGAGGACTTCACTCCTAAGGCGTGTTATTATTTATGAAATCATTATTATGGTATAAACACTTAACACTCAAACGTTTTACAACTTTTAAGTAAGCGAAATTTATCCCTATTTCTGGTATTAATATTGTATACATCACCGATTTAATATGATAAAATGATGCAACGGTCAGTATATTTATTTCTTTAATTTTTTGGCTAAAAAAATCTTTACAATTTAAGCTATGGATTGCGCGAATTGCTTTTAATTTAATTGTTAACATCGTCATATGCGTTTAGTCATCAAATCTTATAGCTCCAATTAAATCATTTACATAAATAAGAAATGGAAAGGACCAAGAATAGACCCTTGTGGGATTTGTGTGTGTGTGGTTTTTTTTGCCATTCACAGCAACTTTCTGAACTTATTGTTTTCTTTAAGTATTTTTCTAATCTCACTGTGTAGTAAATCTTTAAAAATCATAAAATAAATATATTATAAGTATATTTTATTTTAAAACATTCACAATGACACCAATATTAATCCAAGGCTCAAATGACTGTATGTTGGCGTTCCATTTCATATACCAAGTACGTGTACTGAAATGAATATTGTTAAGATTTGTTCTGTTTTAATATTTTTGAACTCAGAATTCATTTTTTCCGTTTTAAACATTGTATATAATTGAATTTCCATATCATAACAATTATTAATATATGCTAAATATTATTAATGAATTTAGAAACTGTAATAAGTTGAAGCCATTTAGGTTTCAACTTAATTTTAATAGGACCAATAAAGTTTCCATTTAAAAAATAAAAAATATCGATGAAGTGCGGATAATATTCGCGCAATGAGTATTTTGTTATTGGATATTTTGCTGAAAAAAAAACTACTCAAAAAATCAACAAATATACAATTTGCGGTTATAGTCACTTATTTTATATGAAGTGGTTTACCAATATAAGTTTGTAATGGTTTCTTTCTGTCTTCAATTTGTAAATTACTACTTACGAAATTTTCTTCTTTATATATATATATTACAAAAATCGAACACAAAAATAATTTTGTCCAACGTTGAAAAAAATGCAAATTTAATATAAATATTATATATTTACAAATTTATAATATTTATAGCTATAGGTATTTTGTCTCCAGCAACAATCTAAGCGCAGCAGAATTAATTTTTGTAAGTGTAATCAGAATGTCAATGACCAAGTATATAAATTGCGATATAATTTGCATTAAGGCCAATCAATGTGGGAATAAACTCATATTGTTATTTGTGCTTTTTGTAAGATTAGCGTTATTGAGAAACAGCCGTAAAGTGCAAGTAGTGAGCACGTGCACCCAGTGTTCCGTACCAATTTTATGACTATAGGTCAGCGGAAAATATATATTTTTTTTTATAGTTGTAATGGAACAGGCGTTTGTCTCCCATCTCACCTGATGGAAAGTGTAGATGAAGACGAAGGTGGTACACGCCCGTCCAGAAGAAACCTGTTCACTCTACTCTTAAAGGCTCCAGGGTTATACTTATCGGGAAAAATAGACGCAGGCAGGTCGTTCCAAATCTTGGCGACTCTTACCAAAAACGAGCTGCTAAAACGTTTAGTTCGACATTTGGGTATGTCAACCATGTAAGGATGAAACTTTTGCCTACGCCTAGTTGTCCGATAAGGGAATGGATAAGGCTTAATTAGTTCGAAGAGAGCTTTCGAACACTCTCCAAAGTGCATCCTATAGAAAACCGATAAACTGGCAACTTGACGACGATGCTCAAGCGTGTGTACTCTGCTCTGAGAGCTTTTCATTATTATTATCTATTTATTATCAGGAAAAATAGACGCAGGCAGGTCGTTCCAAATCTTGGCGACTCTTACCAAAAACGAGCTGCTAAAACGTTTAGTTCGACATTTGGGTATGTCGACCATGTAAGGATGAAACTTTTGCCTACGCCTAGTTGTCCGATAAGGGAATGGATAAGGCTTAATTAGTTCGAAGAGAGCTTTCGAACACTCTCCAAAGTGCATCCTATAGAAAACCGATAAACTGGCAACTTGACGACGATGCTCAAGCGTGTGTACTCTGCTCTGAGAGCTTTTCATTATTAATTAATCGACGGGCTCTTCGGTCAACTGAGTCTAAAGCCTCCAGATGATATTTGGCTGCACCATCCAAGAGGTGACTGCAGTAGTACTCCATGCAAGATCGAACTTGAGCAGTGTAAAGATTAAGTAGCTGTTCAGAGCTGAAGTACTGCCGAACCTTAGAGAGAATTGATATTTTCTTGGACGCAGATTGTGCCATAGACTCAATTTGTTGGCCAAAGTTCAGGTTAGAGCAGATGATAATACCTAAAAGCCCTAGATGGTCAGCAATCGGTAAGGATACACCTTCGAACGTGGGCGTAAAGTCGAAGCTACTTTTTTTCGCGGAGAAAAGACATGCCTTTGTTTTAGAGGGATTAAACTTAACAAGATTAACGTCACCCCAATCGGACACCCACTGCAAAGTTAAGTTTACCCGTTCAATCATGGACTCTCTTAAGGACCGTATTTCCACAGGACTAGCTCGCGAGTTGGTCATGTACCTCTCAATCACCGTGCTGTCATCGGCGTAGCTAATAATACCGGGTCTTAAAAGATCATTTATGTGCAGCAGAAACAAGGTTGCAGAGAGAACTGATCCCTGAGGTACCCCAGCATTGATTGCCATTAGATCAGACGAGCATCCATCTAAGACAACCCGAATAGAACGTTCCCTCAGGAAGTCACAAATCCAATCACAGAGTTCAGTAGGTAAGCCGTAAGCTGGAAGCTTACTGAGTAGTGCCTCGTGCCAGACCCGGTCAAAGGCCTTTAAGATGTCTAATGAAACGGCTATTGCTTCACCGTGACCCTCTAAGGCCTCGTTCCAAATTTGAGTGGCATATATTAGCATATCTCCAGTGGAGCGTCCTTTGCGAAAACCATATTGATTATCACTAAGAAGCTCGTTTGCTTCAAGGTAAGTTAGGAGACGCTTATTCAATATACATTCTATAATCTTACAGATTATAGAGGTGATCGCGACAGGCCTGTAATTGGCTGGGTCTGCACGGCTTCCTTTTTTGGGGATAGGTTGAACGTTAGCAAGCTTCCAAGATCTCGGGACTTTACTAGTTTCTAAAGAGAGTTGGTATAGACGAGGCAGAACAGGAGACAACTCGGGTGCACAACACTTCAAAACCACTGCTGGAATGCCATCAGGACCTGGCCTTGTTAACGTCCAGATTTAATACACATTTCAGTACTTCTTTTTGATGTATTTTAACGGCGTTCATTTTAGGGCCAAACGGAGATAAGTGAGGTGGACACTTCCCGTTGCTATCCAGACGAGAATATTCAGCGAAGAGATTGGCAAATAGATTGGCCTTCTCCTTAGCACTGTGTACCAGGGATCCGTCAGGTTTGAGCAGAGGAGGCAGCGAAGAATGACAAAAGTTTTTCTCGACCTCGAAAGGAAGCTAACTTTTCCCCTATTCGGCCAATGTGGTCAAAACGAGCTATTTTAATCGCTTTTTTACACCTAGCACCTTAGCAGCTGCGTTGTACGTTTTCTTCTTAAACTGGAGATCCAAGGCTTTGTTTTTACGAGCGTCAGCCCAAGACAAAAAGGCTTCACGCTTACGATTTTCAGCTAAGAGGCATTCAGCATTAAACCATGGGCGTGTTTTGGTCTCAAGGGATACTTCAGCAAATGGAATAAAATATTCCATGGCCTGATAAATCACGCTAGAGACAGCGTCTGCGCAGCACGATGGATCTCTAGAAGAAAAACAGACTTGCTTCCATGGATAAGATGCGAAAAAGTGACGCATCTCATCCCAATCCGCTGACTTGTATTGCCACACTTGTCTAGTGCCTTTAGGGCTGGTATCAGGAGGCGAGTAATGCGACACAGATTTTACCACACAATGATCCAATGTCCCGAGTGGTGAAGAAACGGAAACCGAACATCTATCTGGATCAGTTGTCAGCAGAAGGTCCAGGCAATACGCAGTGTGGCCCACGACGTCAGGAATACAAGTGGGTTCGTGGACAAGCTGAGAGAGGCCGCAAGAAATTGCAAACTTATAGACCTCTCTACCAGCGTGGTCAATGTCACTATACGGGTACAGCCACTCTTCGTGGTGCGCATTAAAGTCCCCAAGAAACACCAACTGCGCTGATGGAAAACGTCGATGGACCGAGTCTGTAGCTTCGCTTAGATAGTTAAGTAGCCTTGTTGTCTCCTGATCTCCGCTATGCTAACGGTAGACACTGGCGTAAACTATTTGGTCAAGGCCAGTATTCACAAGAAGCCATAAAACTGAAAGGTCAGGAACCTCTAAGTTACGAAGACGCTGACAACAGATCACGTCTCTTACGTACACGCACACACCTGCGTGGGCACGGAATTGAGTCTCCAAGATGTACCCAGGATAGTGCAGATATGATGAATCGGACGGGTTACAGATCTGCGTCTCCGTTACGAAGAGTAAGTGCGGTCTCTCAGTCTCGAGATGGTGATGGACATCATTGAGATTTGAGTGCAATCCTCGAATATTAGAGAAATGCACTTTGAGGGAGAGGAAGTGCAACCGCTGGTTTATCTTACTTTTCTTTTTGGTAATTTTCATAATTAGAGTGAATAGGGGAAGGGGGAAAAGGTCAGGGTAAAATACTATACTACGAACCAAGCAGCACGCAAGGAACCAACGCATCGAGGGGGCACTTGTATGGAGAGCGCGGGGACGCCCGAACCCCCCCGGAAGTCGCCATCGGGTCCTCTCCATCCGGTCGCCAACCGGCACGATGGAGCAACTCCGGGATTATGCGTGGCCGGTGGGGCAGCTTTTCACGTGGGGCTAACACGCTAGTTGGGCCCCCTACAAACCACGGGCGGCTAGCGGAGCACCGTTTCTTCGGATCCCGCTGACCTCCAGGACAAGTGACCCAATGCATCAGTAACTTACGAGCCCAACCGGCTATGCGATACAGCACAAAAACCCAGACTAATCCCCCCTTATGGGCATCCGGAACTCTCACTCACCTGACGAAACACAGCAGCATAAAAATGCTACTGTTTCACGACGATATTCTGTGAGAGCGTGGTAATTACCCGGTTCGAGCCTGGCCCTTTTGAGCTACTGTTGTCATTGTAGCTTGGCTCTACCACAATTAATACTATACTTAAACGGCAGTATTTAAACGACAATTTTAAAACAAATAATGATTTTTCTGTGCTGTATACTAGAATAGAATAGACCATTGATCTAAATATTTAATTTCAGCTTTGTAGCATCACATAATTTTTTGGATTTTAGGTGTGCAGACGTTAAAGTATAAAAAATTGTGTCATTTGGTGACACAACTTGGTTTTGACGGACGGACAAACTGATAGTGATCCTATTCGGCTTCAGTTTTTTTCCTTTTGAGATATGTAACTCTAAAAATGAAATATTATAATAAAGTTCTATATAACTGATTCAACATTGGTAAATATTTAATTTAAATAAATATTAAAGCTCATGTTTTTTGATTGCGTTGACTTACAGGGTGTTTTTTTCTGTCTGGTATTTTTTTAAGTTTAATTAACACCACATGATTTTGATAAAATCGTGTGTCGTTGATCGGACACACAGAAAGACAAAGTGATTTCTTTCGAATTTCTTTCACTTATGAGATACGAAACCCTAAAAATGTTAAAATATATTACAATTAATGGCTAGTTTTCATTCACTCATTCATGAAACCTATGAATCTAAAGGTCACTGAATGGTGTATTCGTTTTGAGAGAAATAAATCAGTAAGAAAGTGTTATATCTAATAATAATAATATTGGACAAAATATTAAATAACTGCATGTGAAATTTCCTTTATTTCTAAAAATGAATATGTATGGGCGCGCGTTGCGTTTCTGCTGGTCACTGTATTGTTTTGTGTGCGAGCATATGTTCGTGGATATAGTTACATATAAGGGTAAGAAAAAAATATATTTATACTTGGGTACTTACTTAATTTTGGAATTTCTCACATTAGTTAAATGTGTCAATTATTATAGTATTACAACTATTGGGTAACAATGCGATTCGTTTTATTAGCATAACACTTAGTGAAGGTACAGTTAGAAATCATTTTTGTATTTTTTTTAATTAGTTATTAATTGAACTATTCAAATTTAAACATCTGCTTTATTTCTCACCAATGCGACTCTTCGAGATCTTTAAAACGGTACCAACATATTCTATTCTATTTATATTATATAGGTATTCTGGATCAAAAATTCGCCTCTCTAAGCGTGCGCAATCGAAACGTTGACACAAATAGTATATAACGTTACAGATTTAAATTAGAAAGCGCTCGTATGATTATGATTGTTATATATTTTTAATAAAAATAAAGAAGAAGAAAGCTTACTTTGTTCCTAAATTTCATGACATTACGTGTTCGGTAACGAAACCTTAACCTGTCTTTGTTTTAATATCAAAGTGAACAAATTCCTTGTGACTGAGTTCAAAAGAATTCGAACCGTCCAGGCAAGGTAGATAGAGCCCTACTACCCTTAACTTGACGTTTAAAATATTTTCGAGGTTGGCGATATATATATATATATATATATATATATATATATATATATATATATATATATATATATATATATATATATATATATATATATATATATATATATATATATATATATATATATATATATATATATATATATATATATATATATATATATATATATATATATATATATATATATATATATATATATATATATATATATATATATATATATATATATATATATATATATATATATATATATATATATATATATACTATATATATATATATATATATATATATATATATATATATATATATATATATATATATATATATATATATATATATATATATATATATATATATATATATATATATATATATATATATATATATATTATTAGTATAATTTTTTCATAAAAGTGCTCCGTAAATTTATTTCCTGCAAAGGTACAAGGATCAAAGATCAATCAGTTACAGGTTATTGTATTAAAATCAAGAACGGTTTATTATTACATATGCATTACTGTAGTTAACGTTAATCAAAACATATTAACTTCCAATATTTTTCGGTTCCGTACCTCAAAAGATAAACTTTCCTCTAGATAGAGATTTGAAAACAAAAAGACCTTAATCAAGCTAAAGTTAATATAAAATATTTAATTACATAATCTTTTGAAGCAAAAAAAAAAAAAAAAAATTTCTAAGACCACACTAAAAGAAATGAAAGTTTAATAATTTTGTTCGAAGATCACTACGTAACAAAAACCTACAGGATATTTCCCGTTGACAGAGAGTTATGACAATAAGATTGAAGAAAATAAATTAGTTCGTTTCAAGACAAGACGAGTAGACCGCAAATTTAAGTTTATCGACTCTTATTAAGTGTATTTTATTAATCTAGAACATATGAAATTTTACATATTTATAAGGAGAAATCAGAAAAAATTTAATTTATATGTTTAACATAGGAAGAAACCATTTCACACTTATATTTGTAATTCAATATATATAAAACGAATGGATATGACCGCAAATTAAAGCTTGTCTTTTTATACGTAATATTTCCCTAAGCGAAATACCTTTCGCACATAGCCCATATTTTTTTGTTTACTAATTTTCATTTTAACTATTAATATGTTGACAGAAATTTTGCCAATAGGCCACATATAACATAGATATCAATAGGTCCACGTGGTAAGTGGAAGCAACAGTAACACAAACACAGTTTTAAAATACTTAGGCTAATATAATTGACCTTGTAGTCTTAAATCAAAAGTATATTATTACATTGTTTTCTGCCAACGTTCAAGATTTCATTGAAGAATTGATTTCGAAGCGATTAATTATGAAATAGTTGAGTATAGGAAAGTTGATTGTAGTACGACGACTCAGTGCTTAGCCACAAGTGCACAAATTCACACGTACTTTAGTACAATGTACCCAGAAAGTTGAAAGTTTTAGTAAAAACTATTTTTATTTAATAATAATAAATAGCAACTACAAATATTGTTTTACTATTTACACGTTGTGCTATAAAATAAACCAATTGCTTGTTATTTCAAGAATAGTGTGAGTTTAAATGTTGTGGTTAGTGCTACTTCCATTGTCAAGTAGAAAATAATATTTTCGTTTAATAAACGGAAAATATAACTAGAAATCTTAAAAATTATATTTTATTTATATACTGCTATCTATAATTATATATCAATTGACATTGAGTTCTCTACCGCTATGTGTAATTTCTCGATGCATATGTAATTAGTGCATACAGAGTAGCTTCATGTTTATTTCAATTCATAAGTTTGCTGTGTGTGTTGAGTGGCGCGTATTCTTGTAACATCACTAGCTCTGGTTACGTCCAATGTAACAATATCTATTAAGGTGCAGCTTGTACATTTTATTCACATATTATAAATGTTAATTTAATTGTTACTTGAGTAGAGTACTTGATGGTGGCTGGATATATATTTTAGAACAAGGTAGGTACTTATTCAAATAATTTTTAGTAAGGTGAAGTCATTGTGGTTTAGTAAAAGGTGTATAGCACGATAACTTTAGGTTCAACTCTCACTTGGAAGAATGAATTTCTTCTATCGCAATTAAACTAAAGGTGGGGACAGTAGAGGTAAAAATTTATCTGACTTTGAATAACTTTTCGTTAATGAATGAATTCATTGAAATGTTTGATCTGCATATTTTTTCTGACTTTAAAACAGTTCCTGTGTGTTTGGTTCAATTTGTCGAGATGAGCTCTGTTGTTTGAGTAATAACATATTACGACGCTTTTCACATGTTATGTTACACGTTTCGTTGAACTTTTTGATGTCTTTTTAACGTGTTCCCCCTTTTTTTTTCGACATTCGCGACAACTTCTGCTTTCTTTTTCTGCCGACAAAACTCTATAATTGCCGTGTCATGCCTTTCTCAAGATTTGTACTACGCAAGCACGGAAAATACTGTATAATATTTTCCAGCTCATTTTCTCCCACGATAAATCTTGTCAATTGATGTATCTATCTCCTTCCACTGTCGCTTTTTCGTTCCATTTCAACATTCAAATTATAGCGATGTTAAAGAAATTTTCACTCCATAAATGTGTTTTTGCTATTTCTATAAAAAAATTTTACAATCGTTGTTTTTCTTACCCTATTATATATAAAACTAAAATATTCCATATAAAAACAACTTAAGTAAAAGGCGCTTTGACTTCTCTAAATTTTAATGAAATGTGTGATGTAGATATTTACTTTTTTAAATTATTCAAAGTTTTGCGTTGTAGCTGTATTAAGATGAGCAGAGGGTGCCTATTGCTAGACGCCTTTCTATTTCAGAATTTTAGGGATATTGTTAGTGAGGGAAATGATTGCCACACTAATTAAAGAATGTCCTTAAATGGAAATTAATTGAGTTTTGTTAATTATTTTTTTATGTTATTAAAATTTTTCTGTTTGTTTCAAGGGTCACTTCAAGAACAGTAACAATGACAGAGTCTTCGTCAGTGGACTTATCAAGGCTTAGCAAATCTAGGGACGCGGACTGGCCGTCAGTGCTTTTCTATATACATATACATCTTCTTTCTTTATATGGCATATGGCTTATATTTTTCGAAGCAAAATTCCTAACTATTCTGCTACGTACGTATGTCTTTTATTTTTTCTTACAATTATTATCAGATGGAAAAATACTAATAAATATAATAGAACATATTTTTTGAAATATTGACTTTTTTTTTAAATTGAACTCAAGAGATTATTGATTTAGAATTTATAAAATATTAATAATTAAAATACTTATTACTTTATAAAATATTCAATTTTTGTATGATCGAATATGTCAAAACTTGAAGTAACGCTGAAAACTCATTAAAAAATTATATATAGGTATTTGATTCATTTATAAATGATGATGTATAAAAGAAATGTTGAAATAAATTGTAATTATTGTGATACAATACCAATCACCGAAAAGCAGTCAATATAAACATTTATTTACAAACTAAAACGTATAAACGAACAATAATTGATTTTTATTTGTCATAATTAAAAGTTATGGGACATTTTTGTTCATTTAGTGCTTACGCTGACACTAACAGCCACACTAGGAGTCACTGTAGGTTCTCACAGATTATGGGCTCACCGTACATATCAAGCTAGTTTGGAATTACGAATATTTCTTATGTTGTGTCAAACACTAGCTGGACATGTAAGTATATGAAGATAAAACAATAGCAAAAATTTGTTTTAATAACTATTTTTTTAATAACTTGTTTTAATAACTATTTAATTATTAAAATGGTTGATGATTCCTTGTTGCAATGAGTCAACCACAACAAACACAACCACACAACTGCAACATAGAAGTATCTTAGTTCAATCTTAAGTTGACGTATATATATATTACATACATGCATATACATTAAGGTTCTCTTTGTCGAAGTATCATATGCACGAGAAACGTTGAATTAAATAAGTTCTATGACTTTATCAAATAAAGTGCCCTGGATATTATAGAATATGTATTCTCTTAATTGTTATTTATATATTTTTTAAGGGACCAATATACGACTGGGTGCAATATCACAGGCTACACCACAGCCACTTTAAAACAGATTCAGATCCATACGACTCCCGAAAAGGCTTTTTGTATGCTCAATTTATAGCACGACTTTTTAAAATAAGTCCGCATCAGGAAGCATTAATGGCTATAACAGATATGTCAGATCTTGAAAAAGATAGCGTCGTTATGTTTCAGAAAAGGTAAAAATTGAAGTTCTAAAAGTAAAAACATCACGGGACTGAAGTGTAGTGTGAATAGCGTAGATGGTCCGTAATAAAACTAAATAATAACACACCACAGTTTATTCTATTAATAATCACAAGCAAGCACAATGAAATTTAAATTAATGAGCAGATACGTGCTTGGTTACCTTGCAACGTTGGCATGCAATGCAATTGCGTACCCACTCGCGACAGTCCTTACGAAGTCCTGGCCACACGTAACGATAGCTAACTAGCTTAATAGTTGCCTTGGCTCCAGGATGGCTCAAACAGTGCAAAGACTCAAAGATTTGTCGCCGATATATTTTTACAACGTAAGGTCTAGGATCAGGGCCACTTACATCGCATACTAATGTAATGTCAGTACCAGGCAGCTTCACCTTACTTAGACGTAGAGACGTAGTCCCTCCAAGAAGATGTTGTAACTCGGGGTCACTGGATTGCGCTGCTGCTAACCTATCAGGGTCGACCGGCTGCGCAATTTCTTCCACTCTGGACAAGGTATCAGCGACGACGTTATCCTTACCTGATATATGTCTCACGTCAGTGGAAAACTGAGAAATGAAATCTAAGTAACGAAACTGCCTGGGTGAACAATTTTCTTTTATGGAAGTAAAGGCAAATGTAAGTGGCTTATGGTCAGTATAAATAATAAACTCGCGAGCTTCAACCATGTGCCTAAAATATTTTATGGCTTCATATCGAGGTTTTAGTTGCCTGTTTTTTAGTTGCCTAATTTTAAATAGTGACGAGTCTAAGAAGTAACTACTTAATAAAGTTTATATGAATTAAATTTATAATCATGAAAGAAATTAAAAGATTTTAGTTTAATTTTAAGAGTAATTATTCGTACATACTTTATTCTCTTTTCATGTAACCTTTGGAAAGAAATGTAAAAATTGTAGTGTATTAAAAAATTAGTTATTACATAGTAAGCTCTTTTTGAAATGAGATCTTTTTAAGATATGACTTTATTTTACAGATTCTATTGGGTATTATATGCAGCTCTATTCCTTATACTACCGTTGAACGCTCCTCTCGAATACTGGAACGATTCAGTATTAAGCTCAGTGTTTATTATAGGCTTCTTGCGTTACGCACTCGTTTTACATGCCTCTTGGTTGCTAGAGAGTGGTGTATGTCTTTGGGGTCTCAAAGACGGCGAAAAGTAAGTACAACATCTACAAAATTACATATTACTATAACATACTGGTATTTTCTTAGTTATACTTAGAAAGTTAAAATAATATTATAACTTATAAAAAATAAGAAATTAATTTATTTTTTTTTAATTTTTCTTTTTCGTATGTTTGTTTAATTTTCTTCTAATATATTTTATATATTTTATAATTTCAGATACCCACCCGATTCAAACTCTGTTTTCATAGTTAACAAGACATTTTGGCCGGAGTATCATTACATTTATCCTCAGGACTACAAATCAGGAGAATTTGGAACTTATGGTAATTTTCAAATGTTCATAATAATTACTATGAATATTATAATAGCAAAAAAACTATTACCATGTAAATTAAAGTCAATTCAATTATTTTGTCATCCAAGTGACAAATATTATTGTTTATATATTATTTTTAAGAGAAACTGTTACAATTATCAAAAAATAGTGAAATCAAAAATAGAAAAAAAATTTTGAAAAGTTGATAAATATGTTTACGTTATTAATCAACTTCTTCGGCCTATTGTCGTGAATGGTATAGATGCAGTCCTCCAGACTCATTTGGTTATTTTGGTCATTTCGTTTGTTTCAATTATGATAGCTCGATAAAAAAGTTATAATCTAAGATTAAATTATTTTAAAAATAATTTACACACAAACTTACTAGCGGTGTTTTCAAGAAGCTTTACATTTACATCCATAATTGAACTGGGTAACATTATTGTAAGGTTCTCATTTCCAAATAATTATTAGTATAATGATTCTACTTAATAATAAATTAACCATAGTTACACCACATATCTTCAATATAGTAAAACTTTCGTCACGGAAATAAACATAATTACTAATAACTCTGTATGTAAAAATTAGTGTCAAATATTACTAACATAACTTCGAATCACATCTAACAAATTATATTCATAATAAGTAAGTGAGAGGATAAATTAAATAATAAATGTATTCAAATTTTACATCTATGTTTTAAGATGTTTTATAATGCATTTGTCCAGAACCAGACAATACAAAAGGAACATATATAGATATTTAATATATAAAACTACTTTACACTCGTATTTTTTATTTATTCAATTAATACAATGTTACAAATTGAATACAAATTCAAGGTGCTTATTAGAGTTTTACCGTGCACAGGCGTCATCAAACGTGTAAAACCTAAAACAGTTAAAAGCGTCATGTTCACCCACACTAAAGAGGTACACACATAAACATACATAAGATTCAATTAAATTCCATTGATTCTCATCCCATTCAATTGAACTGATTCAATTCTCATCAGTAACAAGAAAACATTAAAGTAGATTTATATTTAGGATTTTTTTATTACATATATAATAATATCAGTTCATATTTTATTTAGTTTATTAGTTTATATTTTCGTTTGTTCATATTTATTTTATTACTTCATTTGGGTTATTGACAAACAAAACATACTTTAATATACATTTTATATTTACTTTGTTGTGTTTACATTTCATTGAGAATGGAAGCTGATGGATAAGTTTAAGTATAAAAAAATAGAATTGAGTAACCGTACTTCAAGTTATTATATAGTATATTGAACGGACAAATATTAAATTTGTTTTCTTTTTGTATTTGTCTTATTTCTTAATTTGTCTCAAGAATGGTTTATGTGTAATATCAATAATATGTGTATGTGATATTTGCGTATTCTGTTCTCTTGATATATGTGTGTGTGTGATAATGCGTAAAGACAAAAAAAAAATAATTGTAAAATTGATTTACTCAATGTTTCATTTCAGGATCAGGTTGTTCAACTGCGTTTATTCGTGTTTTCGCCGCTTTGAGACTAGCAACAAACCTTTGTACACTAGAGTCGAAATCTCTACAGAGCGCTTTAGCGGAGCATGTAAAAACGGAACGTCCCTTAAAATTGTGTTTAGAAGAAGCTGTTAGTAAGCAAATTTTATATGAAGATCATTTTTTATGTAATAAATAAATATATAAATTTATATCACTATGTTTACATTTATTTTAATTAAGTTTTGACTTTTTTTGTTTTTAATGTAGTTACATCGCTTAGCATTACAAGACTTACATTATTATATAACTATGCAATGCTCATCTGATCTAAAGATTTCACATTTTACAATCATTTTATCTAATTTTATAAAGCTCAAGTTTGCTTGACTAAAAGAGGCATTTAACAACTACTAGAGCGAGTAATGAAACTTTTTTGTCGGATGGACCATTTTTAAGAGGTAGGCGATATTTCACTATAAAGTTGTCTAAGGAGACATCTAGCAAGTAATTTAGCAAAAATCAAACGCAGCTGTTGATAATATTATATAAAATAACATTTACTTTTTATCATTAAAAATATACTATAAATAGATCAAAAAATCCTCTTTACGCAACAGTATAGGGTTGACTGTAAACGCGACTGTCGTAATTTAGATTCCCACTCGTGACTCCCACAAAACGTGACATTGACTTCTGCTATGAAGCAATATTGCGAAAACCGAGAGTCTTAACACTCTGCCTACCGGAATACAGCCTAAAGCCATAAAAATCTACATCGGTAAAAACCTAAAAAAATATTATAAAAATTGATTTCAGTTTACAAAGTATTGCATAGAAAATAGAATTGATTTATAGTGGGATTATTGGTAATTATTATTAATTATCTATTAAGATTTACAATTCAAGTGAATTTTAAATAAGTGTTATGTGGACACTTCGCCGCTGGCTATGTAATCTAACTTTAGTGCTTAAAAAGTCGTATTATACGAATCTTTATATATCTTCTAAATTCAGTTCTGTTTTTCCAAGAATACTCGGCGATACCTATTGAGGTAAATAAAAATACATTGGTAATCTTCAATTTTGAAGCACAATAACAATTAATAGGTAATTGACAAGAAAAATTAAAAGTTTTAAAAATAAAAAAAAGTGCTTTTTATTTTACAGGTTGATATATAAATGCTATATAACATATGCAATAACATATGTAAAAACCAAATAAATTTGTAAAAATGTGTGTTTAGTAAACGAAAGATTTTAGAGCAAATATTTTGATAACATTCTCATTTTTCCTGTATTATTTGATAGTAAATAAATTTAACTAGAGATGTTGTTATGTGAAACACGAGTTTTACCAACATTTATGTCACTTTATATATATTTTGTTAAATAAATAGCCTTGTGTTATATTTATTTTTTTAGGTTAAAATATTTCTAGTTAATAATTATTTAGCAATATAATATATTTGCTTGCTTTGACTTTAAATTTTAATAAAATTATAAGAAATACGCACCCACACAAGAAGCTAATATGAGTCCAGCAAATATAACAAATAATGCAGTTTTGACGTCAGCTGCGCGGGCAGAAGTGAAGTCTGCTGGTGGGGAGCACTGGGGCATACTTGGTACTAATGCTGCCTCCAATTTTGCTAAAGCTCCCCCTCTACGTAGCTGCAATAAACTGGATATACCACGTAAATTTTACTATAAATAACAGTCATAATAGACAATAAATTCATCTATGTTGATTTACGTTTCAAAATGTTTTACTTTTTACTTACTTACTTTTAAAGAGTTTCATAAATTTATTTCTACATTTGTTACATCTAAAAAATTAAACAATATCTAATAGACTATTTGGGTTTTGTAACGTGCAACATTTTTTTGACGTTGTCGACTAGTTTTATTAATGTATAATTTAATATTTACTATCACATTACATAAACATTTTGTATATATAGTATTTAAAATATTTATCCATTTCTTTCAAATATTCAGCAGAATACGAAAGCCATACATACACTTATATGTTAAAATAAGGTAAGCTAAGGTTCGGCGTATTTTTAAATATCTAGCATGAATAATGCAGTATAAAATTTTAGCTAACGCTTATTATGCTAAAAATTGATTTTTTTAAATAAAAGCAAGTCATATTACCTAACAAGAACGGATCTGGCGTATGGAGAGCCAGTCTTTAGTGGGAAGGCTAGCTGAGCACGTGTCGACAATATAGGTAGTTCTCGAAGGGCACAGCGGCCTCGTGCTTGACTTATTGATCTGTAAGGATATTTTACCTTTATATCAATATCAATTCATGATAAACAATTAAAGTTCAATATAAATTTTTATTAAAAACAGTTAATTTTAAGTTTACAAATATTTACTTAATAAGTAATTAATTAAAATAATTTAATTGTCAGTAATGAATGGATATTATATGCAACTAATAAGTAGCATAAAATTCAGAAATGTGGGCCTTATATTAAAGTTGTAAAGACTAAAATAGCACAAACGTGGGATGATGTCTTTGTCAAACAGTATGTACAGTTAGGAATCTCTTGTGATGATGCAATTACTTGGAATTTATGTCTGAATATACTTGTGGCGCAGAGGCGGAGCGCCTGCTTGAAAACGCGACGGTTTGTGGGTTCGACTCCTACCCGAGGACATTTCTATTTCTCTTTTCTTTGCTCTGACACAAGACAAAGCGCGGCTTTGAGTTCCGCAAATTCCTCGAAAAAGTCGGAAAGCAGGGACTAAGCAACCAAGTGTCTTAACACTAAAGTTCCTATATAACACTATTATTACTTCCTGCAGTTTCCTCTGCCTACCCTGCCATGTATGGGATACAGCGTGAAGACGTATATATATATATATATATATATATATATATATATATATATATATATATATATATATATATATATATATATATATATATATATATATATATATATATGAAGTGGTGGTGGTGGTACGTGAAGACGTGTATATATATATATATATATATATATATATATATATATATATATATATATATATATATATATATATATATATATATATATATATATATATATATATATATATATATATATATATATATATATATATATATATATAAAAATATTAAACCTCAACGTAGTTCGAGCGACTCTTTGTCCTGAGAAAAAAGCATAATCTTGCAAAGCAGCTCGCACCAATCCTTCTTCAGTTGTTGATACCAAATTTTCTGCTTCAGAATAGCCTCTTATATAAAATGCATTTAGTTGAATGTCCTTTGTTGACTAAAAGTATCAATTTTTAATAAAATACAAATATTAATCATGTCTATTTTAACATACACAATTTATAAGCCAAATGTAAACCTATAAGTAGGGAAAAAGTACTTTCTAGGCAGGAAGGGCCACAAGTGGTGGGCACACTGCTGAGCACGAGATAAAACGTGAAGCTAAAAAATAATAAAAAATTTAGAGTGTCTCACGATTACTGTGTTGCAACTTTAGGCACCTTGTGATATGTTCTATAATAATATATTTCTACTTGTTTGATCTTATTTAGTACTTATCTTTTACCATTAAATACATTTGATCAGCCCCATTTTTCACATATCCTATTTTTAGATTAGGTGATTGCAGTACATCGGATAGCGATCCTACACTTGATACTCGAACTGAGAGTACTGAAGTTATGAATGCTGCGTAGGCGTTGTAAGTGATTAAGGCAAAAAATAAACATACTATCAACAGTATACTTGCGGCTGCATTGGGAGGTGTCCATGATCCACCTGTTGGAAAATTATGATTAAGTCCGTTAGAAAGTTTAAATTAAAAGTTCTACGCTATTAAAAGTAAATTGGTAGATGAAACGACACGTTTTGTCAAATAAGAGAGGCATAATAAAAAAATCTTATAAGTGCAGTACGGGCTCAGAAGGATTGCACGTCATTCTGGCTTTATTAACAATAATATTATTACTAATACTGGCTTTATTGACATAAATATTTTTATACTATAGAGCTACTGGTGTTAATCTAGCTTGGCTCTAACACTATTGTATGTATCTATATTCCTAAAGATTTTGTTGAGTATATAGGGTTACAACAATTTCGGGTTATTCAAACACATATCTTTACTAATAACATTATGAACATTATACAAAAAAAATATATACCTATATATTAGTTAGTTAAAAATACCTTGCTGACAAAGTATACCCGTAGACCAAATTAGAGCTTCAGTACAATTCATACATCGCGATTCTTCGTGAAGCTTTGTTCTGCTTATAAGATAAATGACTATTGAGGCAATAAACGCTACACATATTACACACGCTACGAGCTGAGGGTTGAATGGGGCCAAGAATATATCACGAACTGCAGACGTTTCTTGATGACGTATATAAATGTTGCACCTGCAATAATGAAAACTACATTTTATATATATTATATTATACAGTTTATAGAGACCCGTTAGCGGATTACTCGAATCGAATTTATTCTGTAACATATATTTCTTTCCTTTCGAGTCATTTTGTTTTAGAAAATTATAATATTAGATATCAGTCAAGTTTTGTGCCTATTTCAAGTACGGTACTTCGCAGCGTAGTCAATACTACTTATAAAAAATTACAAACTAAAGTTTCTATCCACTCACCTTATACGAAATATATATTAACTACTAATAAGAATCGATAAATTTGAATTCGTTCGGTTGTATGCATACAACTACAGTATAAGTTCCTCATAACTTTTTTTTGTTTGTACCCTAAGTACTGGCTTATTGCAAAATTTTAAATGTTTACATCGTACATCGATATGGAGAAAATGGCCTTGAAAGATGGACACACAGACAGCTAGATTTACATACGGAAAATAAAAAATCCTACTAGAGTTCCGTTTTAAAATTATAATATGGACGGTACTAGCATGCCGTTAAAGTGGTTTTTCCTACGATAATATTAATTTTGTGGGAATTTCGGAACAACAAACCTCGAATATGCTTTGACCTCCAGTATCTTCTAATGAAATTGGTAAGATGGGTTCAGACAAACTGATATACACAAACGTTTGCTTATATTTTAACAGCGTATAAAAGTGAACTATTACAAGATGGTAAAATAAAATGAGCATAAAACGGGTAACGTACAGTTTTCTACTTTATAGTTATATTTAGTCTTAAGACACTCCGTTCCCCGTAGTAGTGTACATACTTAGTAAAATATAAGAGATATGTCAGAATAAAAAAACACTACGTACATGGTTTTGGCTATGGGAAAAATAAAATCCATATCTTTGTGATGTGGTGATACTGCCGTAACTGGTTCCAATGCTATATCTACAGAACGATCCATCAAAGCTCCTAAAAGTCCAGTCCATGTTCCTTCATAGGTGCGGAATCCAAGTTTTCCGTAATATCGAGTGACTGGTCTATATGTCAAAACACAAAAAAAACTAAGAAACAGACAATCAAAATAAAAATTTTTATTTAAAAATTTTATTTTGTATATAATTAAACAAATAATCACATAAAATAAAGTATTTCCAGAGTTAATTAAAAAAAGCACTCAAAAAGAAGAATAAGCAAGTAAAATTAACAAAATTTATTAATATAAAGGGATGTTTACACTACATGAGTATAATATAATGTGAATAAGTTGAAGTTTACGATATCGATGATTTTGATAGTAACAACATTACGTGGCATTTAGACGCAAAGAGAGAAAGCTTAAAACATCGTCAAGCACTTCTGGGGCTGTTTTTCCATTGTCACCTAAAGAAAGTGATTCTTCAGTGGATGCATTATATCTGCCAAATATAAACTTGTCTCTCATAAAATTCCGAGCTTCCACTGGATAAAGTGGCTGCACCAAGGACATTGACCTCTCTTTGTTCCATCCTCCTATGTAGACGTTATAAGATTTGTTAAAATAATGAACATGTCTTCATGTCTTACTTATATCTTAAATATTTTGCTTCATTTTTTAAATAATTTTATAAAACAATATGTACGTAAATTATAACAATATGTATGTAAATGCAAATTACAGATACGTCAATGTTAATCATTTTTAGATAATAATATATTCCATGGATTCCCAAACATCCCCATTTTCAACATAATCTCTTCCTCACCGCCGCTTAGGACCAAAACTCTGCTTGTGACATTAAGTAAAATAAGTGAACTATATTAACATGCGTCTTTGACTAGGATAGTTTGGGAATCATTGATATTACTCTTGTTGGTTGTATAAAATATATATAGTAGGTACATAAGTAAGTATAAATAGTTTACCCACCCAAATAAGAAACAAACAAAGTAGAATTGTGTCGAACTTTGAAATACTGTAATAAGTGAATATTAAAATCTGGTACCAAATAATGCGCTTTCTTCCAATTTCTTATTGTTGTTTTTATAGAAAAAAGGCTTATATTTTCAGGTTGAAAAGTTGTAGAAAAATTATATAGTAAAATTCCTGAACGCCACAAAGAAACTTTTTGTTCAAAAACTTTATATTTTCGATATTTTGTAATATTTTGAAATCGTGGTGATGTGCGGAAATAATTTATTTCGCTTTCTGTTTTATTACAATTATAAGAAAGAGTATTGTGCTGAAGACAGTGTGTCCAAGATTGTTCTTTAAACTTAGGTTTAAAGTTCCGAAATGTTTCTTTTCTTTTATAAATAAAATTATGTTGACACAATTCAGTAGCTCATATTGCCATGTCGCCTTTTATCAGGTAGAGCTGCTACGATATTCTGATCAAAACGCCCAGCTGTAGCATTTAAAGCGTCACTTATTATTTTAAAATCTGAGATCGATCGAGCTACTATCAACCAGTCAAAAGAGGCAGTATTCATTTGCCACGTGGTTATCTAAAATAAAGCAATACATCAAATTTTGTATATATATATATATATATATATATATATATATATATATATATATATATATATATATATATATATATATATATATATATATATATATATATATATATATATATATATATATATATATATATATATATATATATATATATATCTGAAGTATACCTGTTTAATAGTGTTAATAAATGAGTCACTGGTACTACAATCATGTCCGTACGTCGGTGCAAACACTAAAATACCTGATGTAGCGTCAACTTTTGCTTTCTCATTAATATTTAATGCTGATGCTATTCCATTTATACCTAAGCATTTTATTAATCGTATTAAAGCCCAGGAACAATCTGCAACGGTAACATAGGTATGTACTTAATTATTGAGAAATTAAATTCTAGCTAAAAATGTGGTAATCATAATTAAAGTATTAAATTATGAATATTATTTATAATTTAAATAATAGTTGTCAACTTCACTGATAAAATAATTGTAGTCTAAAAGAGTGTCAAGTTCTGTATATAAACAAAAACCATTTTTCACATTTATATAGTTTTATTATTCGATTAAGCTTAACAATAACATGTGAGTATTATTTGAAATTTAAATATAATATTACCTTGCTCTAAAGCCGATGAAAATATAATTACTTGTTGCCACCCTCGCCAAACCGCATGTTCAACTATAAAACCTAGTGGAGCCCTAACAGCAACAGGGCATGTACAGTAAACAGCCCCTAAACATATAACTACACAAATAACTGTGCAAATTAATTTCATCTTGAAGTGTATTACGGCGTGATAGCACATCAATTTATAGGGTGATATTGACCTATCAAGTATGCTAGCGTTTGTTAATATTTAAATACGCTATTGAATGTGAAATGATTTATTACCGTGGTATTACAATTGTGTATGAGCACATGTATATATGTATATACATGTGCTCATACTACATATAGATATTTATATACATGTACAGTGGTATAGTACCACACATTGACTGTTATAACCGGTTATATTTTTGAAAACCACACACACACACACATCTTCAAGCTCCATCCCTAGCGGGGTAGTTAGAGAGAACGGAGCGCCAAGCGCTGCGGTCCATGCGTACCTGTTTCGCCTTGTCCTCTGTCATTAACCTCCACATACACACTCTCCGGGAGTCATCATGCTTCTTACGTGATCTTCCTCCAGTATCTTCGATAGTGTATTTTCGAAGGTCAACCAAAGTCTCCCCTTACCTCTCTTACCACTCACTTTTGCGTCGTATATCTTTTTTGTAAACCACTTTTGTTTTAAGTAAGTCGTATGTAATAAATACGTAACCACTAATTGTGAGGTCAAAATATTAAAGTTCAAGCAAATATTATTGTGACTTTCTTATACTTTTTATGTAAATTTGTTTATTTTGTAATGTATGTATTATAGGAAAGAATTTATTTCTTCATGAAATATACAATATTTGCCTTTTGTGTGTATTTTCTTACTTATACTACCTCTATTTAGCTTTTTTTATTTGTTTTTTTTAGCTTCACACTGCACCCTACCCTACTCTGCACATGGCAGGGTAGGCAGAGAGAACTACAGAAACCGTTGAACCTAGTGTTAAGACACTCCGTTGCTTGGTCCCTGCTTTCTTCGTCCCCACTTTCCGCCTTTTTTCGAGGCATTGCGTGTTGAGTGGCGGAACTCAACGCTTTGCCTAATTTTTAGAGCGAAGAAAATGGAAACATAAAAATCCATCTTCCCTAGGAGGAAATCGAACCCTCAAACCGTCGTGTTTACAGGCAGACGCTTACGCCTCTGCGCCACGACGGTCCTCTATTTGGCTTTCTGACACTATTTATTCTTTTTTTCAATATTTCAGTCTTCAAAGTCTTCATTGGTTCGGCTCATTGTATATTATATCTATACGGCCACATTGAAATAATAATGAACTAGACAGTCATTTATCTAAGTCAATGATTGTATGTATACATTATGATATAAAACTGATTGATATAAATTATTTTGTTACACCTTGACTTAGCTTGAATTTTTTAACTAACCAATAGTTAGAAGTAACCAGCGAGAACGAAGGGCCAAGCGTTGCGGTCCTTTTAAGCCTCTTTCTCCTCGTTTACTGTCTTTAAACCTCTTCATACATGCTCTTCGGGGGGTCGTCATGCTTTGGACGTGGCTTTCTTCGAGTATCGTAAATATTGTGAAAGTCAACCGAGGTCTTCCGTGTCCAAACCATCTAAGCACGTTTTTCTTCATTCTAACTGTGATATCCTCACTACTATGTGTACCTATCATTCTGTGTACCATTCTGTGCCAAACGTGCAGCCACATTGACGTTCTGCCGTCTCAACAACGTTATTCATTCTGTTATTGGCAGCAATATCCCACATCTATTTCGAATCTTCCTTCTCTAATTAATATACTTCTCAAGTATACTTTTTCATTCATATTTCTAATAAATTTCCATTCATAAAATGCACACATGCTATCCCTTATTTATCTCTTTTAAATTATCTTTATCTTATTTAGATTCAACACTATTATTTTTACACTTCACATTTCAGGATGTACCCAATGCCTGCCACTCACATACATACAAAAATCACCCTTTTATATGTATATACTTAACAGTAATACAGTGGAAATTCAGTGCAGTCTAAGTGGTGAGGCCCAGGAGTCTTAAAACACAAGGATTTAGGCTCCTGTCTCTCATAATTACCTGATTGTTTATGTAATTGAGTGTGTGAACTATGTACCACAAACAATCAACTATGTATTGACCACAATTTGTGTAAGTATGATAATTGTGAGAGAAAATAAAAACTCTTTGTTTTTGAGAAAATAAAAAAAATTGTATTTTTTTTTGTATTTTTGTATTCACCAGCACTGCATTGTCTGCATGTGGCAAGCAATTTACCTTCAAGTCACCCATTTATATTTAAATATTGCTTTGTTTCACTCTTTGGTGACAGCTATTGAAATACAAATTAAAGAACCAAATTGACATAGCGCAACCTTCTTTGACATCTGTTTCAATACCGAAACAAGGCGAAAAGTCAGCCTCTACTCATATGTACTAAGTGATCTCTGTAAAGAGACTTTGTAACCTGCAGCAAGGGTCCGTTCACGTTGAACTAGGACAGTATTGTATTTATTGTTTCTTATGATCCTGTCAAACTCCTTCTCCAAGTCCACAAAAACATTGAAAACGTTTTAGATTAGAGTTAAAAACGTTTCTCCTTCTCGACCATGTCGATACGGACAAAATGATGGACAAAATGACATAGTCGCCTTATTTCATTATTGGCGGGGTTTAGCGACGTCCCCGCTGTTGTATTATGTAAAGGCATCCACCTTAACAATCCTGTCAAGCGTTAAGCGCCGTTGACACAGTCAGGGCGTAGTAACCAGTTTAAATGTGTTTCGTGTCTACAAAAGTTTATTTTACAGATGGTTTACTCCTAGTTTTTGGTGAGTTATTTGTTGTTGTTTGTAAATATTGCTATTATTATCGATTACTTGTAAATGAAACGGGTGATATTAATTATCTTCATTTCAATGATTCAATGAATGATTTTGATGGAATTATGACATTCTATTGGTATTTGTTTACATTCAGACATAATGACATACCTGAACAATGGACAAAAGGACATGGTATATAATTTTGTCTATTGAGTTTCACATTGCACTCACAGAATGCAGCAGTTGGACGTTAGTACCTTTGAACCACTAAAAACATACTTAATCAAGAAATTATTAAGTAGCTCAAAAATCACCAAAAGCGCTTTGTTATCCATTTACAAATTAGATGTTTATTTAACGAACGGTATGGAAAAATTGCGAATATTCCGTTGAATAAGAAAAATACTGCATACAGTCCACTGGAACTTACCAACACACACTTAACATTAACGGAATACCTCAACACTTCTCAACTAAGACGATATGAGTAAAACGTTGCATCTACTTTAACTTTAATCAGTAGAAGCCGACGACAGCGACTGCGCTTGCACTTAATTCAATGATCTATTTTCCAGGCTACAAGTTGGCTGTAAGAATTCTCTTATAGAGACCACATTTCCCAATTATATTTCTGTATTGTACATGTGTTTTTAAAGTAATCAAGAATATTTCTTAATTTTTTCCAGGTTTTAAACCTCTTTAGGCCACCTACAACATTCTTACAGATCTCTCTTGTATTTTTCTCGTTCTCCCCAGGCCAACGCGCACTAGTGCCGCCGTCCAACACGCCAAGTCGCGCCATGTCACGCGTTGGTAAATACAGGATAAATTGTGAAGGAGAAATGATATATCAAATAATAAAATCTTAAAAAAAATAATGGTAGTAGAAATATATTATAATAGTTTATTTCATACACATCGGAAGGTGTAACAAAATAAGTACTTGCTTAGTTTTTATTGAGATTTAAAATTCTCCAGTTACTTAGCACAGTCTTAATTACAGAGGGAGAAATTTTAAAATAATATTAATAATATGGCAGTAGAATAGAGGGTACCTCGAAATTTCAAGGTGAATGAAATAAAGACTTTATGCTATATAGTCGACATAAACGTTTGAGTGGACGGCAGCTCATGCAAGTGGCAACTTATAAATCTATTAACTGTTATTTGATAGGAATGGAAAAATAGTGGAAAACTTATCAATTTATATGTGATCAAAGTAATATAATAAATGTAGATATTATGAAATATAAATAGCTGCAGATGTAAAACTCAATTAATTAATGATCGCAGCGGGGGTCTTACCTTTCTACGAAGCACAAAATTAATGAAATTTGTTTACTTTGGTAATCGCACGGTATTATGGACGAAGCTATTGAAGATGTCACGAAACTCTACGAAGTTGTTGGGGCTCAGTTTCGTGATCACTTCCTGATTTTTTTTTGAAATTCTAATTGGCTTGACAAGAAGCTTGAGAACTGTATTGAATATAATATACACATATTAATTGTTCTTTTTACAATCTTATACACAAATAAATGAAAAATATTTAATAGCGTATAAAATTCAAATGTAACTATTAAATTGTAATTTTAATAATCCTGTTGGAAAATATTAATCAAGTTTCTGTTACACAAGTTTTTCTAAGAATAAGATGCTATTCTAAAATATAACAAATATTTTTGAAGTCATACAATGAAGTAATATAATACTTAGAAGATATTTAAAACTACATTACTTACCTTCTGTAAGTACCTAATGTAGTGTTTATTAAATATGAACTTACTCATTTAAAGATATAATTATATAAATTGCTCATAATAACAAAGACAAATGCTTTAAATTTTAATTATTTATTCTAATAAAAACAATACAAGTGTTGGGTTACCTCCTAACTCTTCCTACGATCTATGCAAATTCTGTTCAATTTGTTGATAACTAATTCTCATTTTTTCTTCATAAAACATGTGTGTACATAAATTTTACCCTACGTAAAGTATTATATAGTCAAACAACGTCTTTCCTTATTTTTGTTTTCACTTACTCTTTACTTGACCTAGAACACCTGAGAACATTTTCCTTTATTATCATGTGTTATTATGAGAAACAATATTAACATAATCTTACATTTTAGCATTATAAGATAATGTATGGGACAAGTTTAATTTCATTTTTGATGCAATCTGTAATTATCTACGTATAATAAATGCAAGACCTCGTAGTCATCAATCATTCACGTTTTGAGAATACGTGACAAAATGGACTTATTTATAAAGATGCTCTCACAAAATATACACGAAGAAAGCAGACGTGATTCCTCATATATCCATTGTTACAAATCAAGCACATTTAGAACAGCATTTGTTCCGCAGTGTTAGTGAAATTTAATATTATAATCAACTGATGTATCATAAATAAGTGAGTAAAATCATATTTATTGTTAATAGAGTGTGTAGCTAATTAATTATCAAGAATAATCAATAAATTTTGCTTTATATAGAAATGGAATATAATTAATATACAACAATGTTTCTTAGAATTAAGTAAGGTTTTCTTAAGTACCTTTTTTTAATAAATTTAGATAGTTTATTAATACGAAGAAATTCGTTTAAGACCATTTATAGCGTAAGTATCATATCATATATTAGTGAATTATATCAAGAAGTGTCGTTTACGCGTTCTTGATAGCGTGATATATTATAAGATATATTAATATTGCAAGTGTTATAAAGCTTAATAAAAACAAATACTGGCTTTAACATTATACCTGTGTATTCATGTACAGTATTTTGTACCAAAAACTATTGAGTAGAAAGTAATTATGATCTAAAGGATAATTAATTAAATTACATATCTTTTCTCTTGTAGTCGGTTAAAATAATGCCATTTTTCCGTGTTACCTAATTGTAGTTAATTCAACATTATACCGAGGACCGTCGTGGCTCAGAGGTGCAATGTCTGCCTGTGTGACGCATGGGTTTCTGAGTTCGATTCCCACTCGGGGAAGATAGATAGATCTATTTCCATTTTCTTTGCTGTGGCCACTAGGCAAAGTGCGGCGTTAAGTTCCGCCACCCAACATGCAATGCCTCGAAAAAGGTGGAAAGCGAGGACGGAGAAAGCAAGGACTAAGCAACGGAGTGACTTAACACTAGCTTCCTATACTTCCTGCAGTTCCCTCTGCCTTCCATGTGCGGGATAAAGAGTGAAGCTATAAAAAAAATAAAACATTATATCCATTTTTAAAGCCTTCCATTAATTACTATAATGTACTATGACTATTATTTGCAGTTATGACATCGTCGTTAGCAGCCATAGGAAAAGATACCAAGGGCGACGGTGATTTACTCCACTTTTTGCACCGTAACAGATTTGACGATAAAACTGTTGTTGACTATTACGATGATACACTACCCCAAAAGGATCCAAAATTTCTTGCACCACTTAGAAGATGGGAGAAACAAATGGGTTTTATCACTCCTATTCGTTGGACGATGGTCATTGCGATAACTTTGTTTCATATTATAACGTGTTTAGGTTTTGTCTACTCGCTTTGTACTGAAGGACGATTACCTATGTGGAAAACGATGTGTTTTGGTAATTGTAATTGTTAAATATACTTTTGGAATAAAATTTGTTTTAAGATTTTTAAATAAAACTTGAAAGTTCGTATGTTTTGAATGTAAAACTATGCGTTTATATTACAGCTACATTTGTTGGAGTATACGGGGGCTTTGGTGTTACAGCTGGTGTCCACCGTTACTGGACGCATCGTTCTTATAAAGCGAAGCTGCCGCTACAAATAATACTTATGGTTGGATTTGCCATATCTGGTCAGGTAAATGTGTTTCGATGCTAAAGATCATACAAGTCTGCCTTCTATAACACTGATAATCGATATTTTCTTTGAATACATTATTTACGATATATACAATTACACAAAAATTGTGAGGACCGTCGTGGCGCACAGGCGTAGCGTCTGCCTGTAAACGTGACGGTTCAATGTTTCAATTCCCACTCGGGGAAGATGGATTTTTCTATTTCCATTCTTTTTGTTATGAAAACTAGAAAAAGCACGGTGTTGAGTTCCGCCATTCAACACGCAATGCCTCGAAAAGTGCGGAAAGCGGGGACAGAGAAAGCAGGAACTAAGCAATAGAGTGTCTTAACACTAGGTTCATATGGTTCTTGCAGTTCCCTCTGCCTCCTTTCAATATGCGGGATAAAGCGTGAAGTTAAAAAAATGTAAATTAATGACAATGAATATTATGTGGCATGATTACTTGTTTTGCTAGTGAAATGGCGTGTAAATGTAACTTGTGTAAATTTTAAAGAAAATCTAAGTATAATCTTTAGTTTTTTTTCATTTTCTTTACTTATTTTTCTATTCAACGATGTAATTAGTACAAAGTCTCTTTGAAGCGGTGTATATTTGTTAAATTACATTGATTAACTTATTTCACATTTTTATAATTACAATGACTCTAGGGGAATATTTCTTATATACATTTCATATTAGAGTAAGTCCAAGAATATTGAGGTTTTTAATATCATATTTTCAAAATGTCGAAATATTTTAACACTAGGTTCATAATGTTTTTGTGGTTCCCTCTACCTACCCTGCTATGTCTGATATTCAGCGTGAAATTAAAAAAAAAAAAGAGATAAATAGAACAGAAATAGATAAAATAATAATATCTTCACGAATACTCATTTCATATTTCACTATTATTTATGTCGTATTATTTTTGTTTCAATATCAAATCTCTTTATAGCTAGCTTTAGTTAAAATAACTATATTTTCGTACACAGAATAATATATACAATTGGGTACGTGATCACCGAGTGCATCACAAATTGTCGGAAACCTCAGCAGATCCGCATAATGCTCATCGTGGATTTTTTTTCTCTCATGTCGGATGGCTCATGATGAAAAAGCACCCTCATGTTATCATCGAGGGCAATAAAATAGATATGAGTGATATATTGAACGACTCCGTAGTCCAGTTTCATATGAGGTATATTGTGTTCATATTTTTGTATCTAAATAATCACGTTATTACTAATTATATATCAAAATATTTTTACATTTATATTTTATCTAGTTGCCACCCATAAGTTTGTTTTCGTATTCTATTTTGCTTCGATTTTCGATTTACTGTAAATTTTCAACTGTGATTGTAAACAGCTACAAAAATGTATTACTGGCTGATATTTATTTAGATAATTTCTTTACACTTTGATCATTTTCTACTTTCATCACGAATGGATAACTAGGTCATGCTAAAATTCTTGTACATTCTTGGTTAATACTTATGTTATTTAACAACCCATTGTCCTACAAGTTACGTGATACGCTCATAAATTTTCATTATCACAAAGGTATGTTTTTGATAGTAACTTTAGCTATTGTTAACTTGTTCAAAAAAATTCAGCCATATAAATTTCAAAATATTTATATGGGATTCTATCTGAAAAATCACTTATTATGTAATTATTAATTATGTAATTCTATACCTTATCTAAACTATATCAGTATGTGCAAGCGAGTATGACCGCTTAGCGCGCGGGTTCAAATTCTGCAGCGTTTTTATGACTTTTCTTTAAGTTCTTTTTTTATCCTTAATTATTATTTTATTATATTTTGTATTATTTTATTATATTCTTTTTTTATCCTTATTTATTACCTTTTTCTTGCTTATTTGTTTTTGGAAATCCCCTTTGAACACTGTAGTAATCTGTGGTCAATGTACAGTGATGTGTCAGTTGTGTATTGTGTAGTATATTATTGTATCTGTCAGTTCATACATTTTTTATCACACTTCCTTCAGCCGTTTTTTAGTTGCCTTGCTCTGGATACTTTCAGAACGAGCTGACTGTAACCTGCCTTTTGATATGGAGGATTCGAATCTTTGAGATTTTTGTGAGTGATGTTTTGACGTAGCAGAAAGTTTTCAACAGTTTTCTCTGTTCAAATTAGTATGTTTCTATGTCAACAGCCTCGTAGAGCATTCATGGGATATATTTATACCTTGCTTATCAAACGTGGTGTAATATTTGGCCATATCTAGTATATACTGTAAACATATATCGTGGAGTATAAAGAAAGCACCTGTGTTCACACACTCTTAATATCTAAGGTGTAATTTCATTCAAAACTGATAATTGATAGACATAATAAAATCTTTTATTCGGCAAGATGAGAATGATAGGTATAAGGTGCACGCAATGGGCTTAGAAATGCAAAACGAGTGGCTAACTCTGGGAGAATTCTGTATCCCTTTAGCTTTAAAATGGCGCACCCTAATTCATGACTGGTCTCCAGTACTATTAAAATTCTACCTGAATGCGTTCCAAATGACTCTTCCAGACCAAAGTAATTTAGTAAGATGGGGTAAAGCTACCGATAAATCTTAGGGGGGTGTAGGGTACTCCTGGAAAGTGGTCAATACTCGCGGTGCCATGACAAGGTACTAGAAATTATACGTGAAGCCGTTAGTCTTTCAGTAGCAAGAGCACAGAGAAACATTACAACCAGCAAACGTTCAACAGAGTTTGTGAAAGAAGGTTCTGTTAAAAAACACACGCAAAAACCTTTCTCAATATTAGATCCCGCTCCTGATTGGACTCTTTTGATGGACACGTATGAGAAACAGTATAAAAGCCCTGAGGACATTGGTGTTTCGTCATCCAGACTTGATATTTTTCTTTATTCTCGAAACCTAAAACGCGTAGTACTGGTAGAACTAACAGTTCCGTGGGAGACTAATATACCTAAAAATCATAGCTTCAAACTTAATAAATATTCGAAATATTACTAACGAACTGACCAGGAATAGTTTTAGAGTAAATTCATACGCGGTAGAAGTAGGAGCGAGAGGTATAACAGCGAAATCTCTCTTTAGCTTGCTAAAAGATCTCGGCCTGTCTAGAACTATTACTAATACATTTCTAGAACGTACTTCAAAGGCGGCATTAGCAGAATCTTTTCGAATTTGGTTAGGTAGTGGGAGGAGCTCGGACAGTGAAGGTGAGCGTTAATGCATTTTAAAGGGGCCCCTTTAAACCTACACTTGGGTCGCAAGTCCCAAGCGCTGCTCGGAGCTCCTCTTCCTACAACGCGATGGGCCCGGCACCCGCACGGTGAATCCATGGAATGCTAAGCAGTTTCTTCTCTAATATTTGTAGCGTATACTTTTAAGTATTTAAAAACAGAGGCAAGAAGTTTTTGCTGTAATGTGTTTGTTTATAAATGTATTTAAAATAACATTATATATTTTATTGGTTTCTGGGTAAATACATTTAATAATGTAAATTAAAATAAACTATTTATTTATTTAATATGCTCTTTTCAGATATTTTGTCACGATAAAATTATTACTATGTTTCCTTTTCCCAACAATAATACCGATTTACTTTTGGGGAGAAAGTTTATTGGAGGCGTTGATCACTACAGCTGTACGATATATGCTGGGTTTACATATGACATGGGCAGTCAATAGCTTTGCTCATATTTGGGGTAACAAGCCGTATGACACGTGAGTCAAATTTTGTGAATGAATTACAAAAAATATTATAGTAACATTTATATTACCATTTCAGTAATTTCAGAGATGCATTTAAAGAATTTGTTAATAATATTATATTTCAGGACTATCACCCCAGTGGAAAATTGGAAGGTATCAATCGTGGCGATGGGTGAAGGCTGGCATAATTATCACCACACTTTTCCATGGGATTACAAAGCAGCCGAGCTCGCCTACTTCTTTAATATTACGACAGTATTAATAGATTTATTTGCAGTGGTCGGGTGGGCGTATCATTTGAAGAAAGCGTCACCGACACTTATAAAAGCTGTTGTTAAAAGACGTGGGCCACAACGTGGTGGGATTAGTTAATTAAGTGGTGTAAATCAGGAGCCATAGTTATATACTAGTAAATAAATAAAACTTTCCATTTGGAATCAAGTAACTTGTTAAATAAATGTAAATAAAAAGTTGTTTAATATCAATAATAACTTCTACTAGGTATTTAATTTTATTGATTTCCTTTTATCTAATTACATATTTTAAATATCTTCACATTTCATCTAACAAATAGCAGAGGAATTTGTGTTTTATTACGCTTTTTATTATAACACCAATGTCGTGGCGCAGAGGCGCAACGTCTGCCTGTAACGCGACGGTTACTGGGTTCGATTCCCAGTCGGGGAAGATGGAGTTTTCTATTTCCATTTTCTTTGCTCTGGCATCTAAGGCAAAGCGCGGCGTTGAGTTCCGCCACTCAACACGCAATGCCTCAAAAGCTTCGGAAAGCGGGGACGGAGTAAGCAGCACGGAGTGTCTTAACACTAGGTTCATATGGTTCCTGCAGTTCCTTCTGCCTACCCTGCCATGTGCGGGATATAGCGTGAAGCTAAATGTCTTCAATTTTGTATGATATTCTATACAAGACGCTGTTTACTAAAGTACGCTCTTCATTCATATGCAATAGGGGATAGAATTTAAACATTGTTTACCATTTGCAATATTACATTACATATTACACCCGTAAAAAGGATAATAGTAAACTAATGACGATAATAAAATTTTATTGTTCTTTCATACATTCACCCCTTCTTATACATTTTTTGTGATAGATGTATGGATTAATGAATTTAGATTTCCTTATCAAATGTAGGCCATCTTATATAAAAATTTATACACGATCTTATAAAAACATTCAAAGATATACATGGTGGAGCACAGACGTAGCGTCCGCCTGTAAACGCAACGGTTTGTGGGTTCGAATCCCATGCAGGGAAGATGGATTTTTCTGTTTATATTTTCTTCGCTCTGGCAACGAGGAAAAGCGCGACATTGAGTTCCGCCACTCAACACACAATGGCTCGAAAAAGGTGGAAAGCTGGAACGGAGAAAGCAGAGACTAAGCAACGGATTGTCTTAACACTAGGTTACCACGATTCTTGTCGTTCCATGCGGTGCTATGTGCGGGATAAAGCGTGAACACATAAAAAATATATATTGAACGTATTTGGGAAAAAATATTCAGGCAAAATATTTTATTTATTCGTTCATCTATTACCTGTTTGTCCGCTTATTTAGAGATAAAAAATATTACATAATTTAATATTGCTTTCTAGATGCTAAAGTTTGATGTATATTTGTTTATTTCTTTCTTTAATACAACGTAAATGGTCTTTCACTATTTGATTATTTGAATCATCCTACCTATACGTTACGTTACGTTACCTATACGTAGCCTATACGTTACGTTTATACGTTGTAATTGAAAGCAAGGCCTGGTGAGCAGGGCCGTAGCTAAGAGGGGGCATTATGGGGCAATGCCCTACCTTAAAAACATAATGCTATACCTTAAACATACCAACACTAATATAAAAATACATTATTTGTCTACGCAAAGCTATTGAATGTACCCATATCACTTTAGGTGATCGATTTAGGGGTCCGTGCTTCGAGGGCAGACCAATTATAATATTTTTTTACTTCCGCGCTACCTGTAACCAGTGCTGCCCTACTTCAAATTCGACTCTAGCTACAACCTTGCCGGCAAGTGGCTCAGAGTCGAGTGTATTCATTATCCTATAAGGATGTTTTGGAAGGATGCCTCATGCTATAAATCTCGTTCAGTAACGTTCTTAAAAGTAGATTTTCTAAAAGATAAGTCAATCTTTTCTTCTCTATTCTTCAGCTCCTCAAATTATAGATCAAAAACTTTATGATCTATATTTTGCTTATAAGTAAAACAGCTTTACCTGTAAGCCCAATTGATAATTCATAAAAAATAAGTCTTGTATCAAGTTATTAAAACCATTTATAACCGATCTGTCAAACTTCAATATTACTTTGAACACCGTTGATCATATTCGGCTACTCCTATATATAAATAATTTAATATTGAATATCACATACTTAATTTTAGACTCTTATTTACCATTGACATAGTATATAAACTCTAATTTAAGTATATATATTAAAGATAAGTGAAGTATTTAATAATGGTATCCACAATAATACTTATACAGGGTATATCTGACACGGCGGCCGTTATCAAAACTACTTATAGGGGAAAATATTTCAAGACTAGATAAAAAAAATTAGTTCAAAATTAACAATAGTTTAGGCACTGGATCATTTTTCTCATTTCACGATATTTATACGTGCTGTGTAACGGGGGAGGTAGTCATAACCCTCTTACTACAAAAATATTATCAAACTTTGTCAATCTGTAACCTTTTATTCAAAAAATAATCTAATGAGAAAGAGATATATCTCTGTCCCGCTCTGACAGTACAGTGTACGCTCGCGTCATACTTGAGAAATTGCGTTTTATTTTGGAATAATAATTTAATTATTTAGTTTGTTTGAAAAAAATATGTTTTTAATTTTTGTAAATTTTATTTTGTTTATAATTTTACCAAGGTTATAAAGGCTAGTTAGTACTATGCTTTAAATGACGGTCGTGGTAACAGCCACACCTGTGTATAAAAAATGGAAAAGAGATGAGAAATATAGATAGTGAAGTAAACTCCCTTTTCGAACAGGCATTCCTGTATATATTGAAATATTTAGTAACATTGAGAGGTCAGATGTATTCAGGTGTAATACACCATTTTATTGTTTTAAAACTGCTTTTGTTATGTTCTTATAGTTATTAGTAAGAGTAGTATTATATTAAGAGGGCCCGAGGAAAACAAAGATTTACAAAGATATACATTTAAATTGCGACGAATTATACTAATATCCCTACTAAGCATTAAGTTTCTATCAGTTTCTTATCATAGATGTAGGTATACTGTATATTCTCTATACTGTCCAAGCCAAAATACTTATACATATTAAGATAGATAAAACAATCGGTGTTGAATTCGTCTTCAGTTTCACTCTTGTTTAGGCTGATAGCAGGGTAGGAAGGAAATCCAGTGTTGAGAAACTAATTTTATTTAAAATATAAAAAAAGACAAAATTTTAACAATTTAATAAATACCAAAATATTATTTTAGCATGAGCACATTTTTGAAGGTCCAAATAAATGTTAAGAATATTATACAAAAAACATTTTCACCGTACATCAGAATATTTAAATTGCTGTACAATATTATAAGTATGTACGTAAAAGGCGGCTTTGTTAGAATAATTTCGAATACGTTGGTAGAAACAGGAACTCCACAAGAATTTATGCGTTTTCCCATATAATATTTTTTTTTAGCTTCACGCTTTATCCCGCACATGGCAGGGTAGGCAGAGGGAACTGCAGGAACAGTAAGAACGTAGTGACACTCCGTTACTTAGTCCCTGCTTACTCCGTCCCCACTTTCCGCCGTTTTTCGAGGCATTGCGTGTTGAGTGGCGGAACTCAACGCCGCGCTTTGCCTTAGATGCCAGAGCGAAGAAAATGGAAATATTAAAATCCATCTTCTCCGACTGGGGATCGAACCCAGTAACGGTCGCGTTACAGGCAGACGTTGCGCTTCTGCGCCACGACAGTCGATATATTTAAAACACATATATGTTAATAATGATATCTGGTACATTTCTGCATTTTACCACCTAAGAACTTAAACATTTGGCCTGACACAAAGGCTAACTAACTAATAAAATATTCCGAGTTTAAGTTTGTTAATATGTTTTAGATAGCTTATTAATAACAGTAAAATAATAAAATAATAGTAATTAACAACAGCAAAGTGTGTCAACCATATTTATTTCTCAGAAATGGACAACATGAATAAACGTGCAATTATAAATTTGGACTAGTCATTGAATAAAATAAACATAACAAATCATAAACAATAATGTATAATAACACACATTTCTTATATATGTACTATAACAATTTAAAGCATTTTTATGTTGTTTAATTATAGTAAACTAAACTTTACCTAACATAGAGTAATAAGGGAAAACAACGTTCTGCTATACAAGACGCTTAGAGGAAGGACGCATTAATAAATATATATCAACTCAGTAGAAGTAAAATAATTCGTTGAGGTGCATTTCTTTATTTACGGTTCGCCGGTTTCTCGGAAAAAGACATGCGTATGTTTTGGAAGGGTTGAAATAGACAAGATTGACGTACGTCATTTTATATAACGTATTGGAATGAGTGAATGCCTTTGATTTGCCCAACCTGTTCAGCATAGTTTTCAGCTACGAATGGTTCTCTTTCCCTTGTCAGAAATTAGGGTCTCGCGCTCTTCTGTACCTAAGCATTCTAAGGTAATGAAGCTAGGTCTACCTATCCACCAGTGGAGACAATGTGTGTTAGCGTTGGTGCTGTAAATATCACAATGTCATATTGGCTACGGCAGATATTAGTCAATATTCGCTTGTTCGTTCCACAAACATGTTTAAAAGAATCAAAGTATCTGGAAGTTTCCTGTAGTGAGTATTATCATTGTCATTGTCATAGTGACTAGCGTAGTGATATAGATCGACGTGGCCTGTGTACCAGATTGCTAAAATATGTGCAGAAACTTTTTTTGCATAGCTTGCAAAGTACTGAGATATATGTGTGCGAACATTAAACTGGCTTCGATGAAAATTAGACGTACGTTTTGTACAGATGGAATGTGTACATTTTGGGTTACACAGACCTATGAATACAGGTGACTTAGTACAATGTCAATGATTTGGGGCACTTAATGGATGTACTATTGCAACGCCGTGTTATAAAGACACTACTTTTCCTGCTTTTCGCGTCCGTTCGCATGCCTAGTTGGCAGAGTGAAGAAAATAGAAATGAAATAATCTATTTTCCCCTAGTAGTAATTAAGCCCACAGGTCGTCACATATATTTTTTTAGAAAGAACACTATTAAAAAGTTATTTATGTATTACATTTCTTAGGTGAACGCCTTTCCCCCATCATTCTCTAGTGGTTAAAACAAACTTAACTTTTAAACATTCATATAAGTACTATCTTCACACAATTTGCTTCAACTTTATACCATATTAATAATAATTAAAAGTAGACTCCGTCTATTAACTGTTTAATGATTGTAGTCTGGAGCAGTGCTTGGATCTGGTTCTTGCATTTCATGAAAACTGCCATCCCCATTTTTCTTTGCTCTGTTAATAATCATCGACGATGTCGCAGCTTTTACTATAAGAAACAAGAAATAAGAGGATTCTATAAAATTATGTAAAATATCGTACCAAGTAAGTGACAAAGAATGTAACAAAATTATATTGATCTATATATTTGTTGTGTCTTTTGTGACCATATATACTTTAAATCATCTTAATCTACTTAAGTATAACTGTTTAGCGAGCTCTAACTTATGGTTCATTCATATAATAATTAGTTCAAAACTTGCATAATTGCATAACGTACAATTATATTTTAATCTAAGCAAGTATTTTTATATACAGATATGAAGTTTATAATATTTACAAGGCACCTAGTTATTACAAAGAGCGTTAAGACAAAGATAAGATAAGTATCCATTTATTTGTTTATTTTTACTTGTAATAGTTTTTAATATTTCTTTCTCACCTACATTTTTATAATAATAACTGTTTCTTTTCACTCTAAAGGTTATTTCGAGGAGATAGCTACGAAGCCCTAGTATCACCTTTTGTGTGTCGTTTTTATTTTTATGTATAGTGATTTCTTATACAAATAATGAATTAAAAATATAATAAAATAAAAAATCTCTCACAATCATAAGCCCATCCAATTCTGGCGAATATATCAATAAAATTAGTAGATATATTTAGTCTTCCCAATTCTGAAGTTCTGTAATCCCACGGGAAGACATGGTGATAGTTATGCCACCCCTCGCCTAAGGCAGCTAAACTTACAATAGAATTTTCAACTGGTTTTATAAACCTGAAATAAGAATATATTTTTAACATAATTATAATTAAATAATTAAAAAATAATATTTTTTTATTTATAAAAAAAAATATCAATATCTAATTCTACGATATTGAATAAATAAAAAAATCATTTATTTATAAATATTTTTCTTGTGAACGTACATATGTAGATACAGTAAGACGCACTCTTAGATACAGTTCCGTTAAAATTTATGTCATGCTTATGTCTAAATATTCATTTAGATCTATCTATTCAGTTTTTATCTACTATTAGCACAAATTATGAAACTAAACATACCTATCGTACGGTTTGTTGCCCCATAAATGTGCAAAGCTGTTGACGCAGAATGCGATGTTTAACGTTATTGTAAATCTCGTTACGAAGCTCACAACAAAACTGTATAGTAGTCTCTCTTCCCAAAAGTATACAGGTATACTTACTGGCACCAGCAAATTCAGAATTATAAAAAGAGGAATAAAAAACCTACAAAGAAAAATAATTTTGGTTTATTCTGTTCAAACTTTATAGAATATTTATTTTTTTCTTGAGTATTATTTATTAAACATCCTGGATGCTATAGATAGTGAAAATAAGACAAAGACTTTAAGAAATATCTTGATACATGCACTAGTGGCTTTTAAATTTTACGCCAGTTTAGTGAATGGGATTTTTAAATGTTTCTTCTAATTTTTTTAATGTTTATTTAGTCTCAGCTTTATCTTGCTCATAGTAGGATAGGCAGAGGCTCTTGCTTGCTTCTCATTGCTTGTCGAATGGCGAAACTTAACATAGCGTTTGTCTAGTTGCCAGAGCGAGGAAAATGGAAATTAAAAAATTCAGCCTTCCCGAGCGGGAACCGACCCCACAAATCGTCACATTTACAGACAGATGCTGCGCCTCTGCGCCAAGACGGTCAGTCTTAATTGGTTGGAAATTATATAGAGTACAAAATAATATATTATGTTTAGAAAAGGCGACATAATTGCTGAAATAAGAATCTCTGCCTCTTATGACAAGGCATGAGATTTTCTTATGTGAGACAAAGCACATAATTTAATGAAGTAAATAAATAAAAAAGAAGATCGAGTCAAAAATCAATTTATCTATTAACTTTTTCTGTATTAAAAATCAATCCAATATTTTCTTTATACGTACTTCTTTTGTAACCGCACAACAGGATCGTTAATGAGATCAACAGAAGTTCTCTTAAGAGCCTTCCTCCTGTTTTCTACCGCTGGATGAGGCGTAAGCACTAACCAGCCAACGTGAGCAAACCAAAACCCCCTCCGTACGTCGTGAGGATCCGCCACTGTCTCAGAGTATTTGTGATGCACTCTGTGATCTAATGCCCATGTGTAGATGTCTCTCTGAAATTATGTGAAATAGAATTCGAATTAGTTATAGGAATAATTAATATCAAAGGTATACACAGGTATATCATTTGTTGTTTCCCTTTAAATAACGGAGTCCATTATAGATTATATGGCCATTACTTCTAGTTTTAATACTTTTACTTCTTAGTTTTTTTTTTTTTTTTTTTTTAGCTTCACGCTTTATCCCGCACATGGCAGGGTAGGCAGAGGGAACTGCAGGAACCATAAGAACCTAGTGTTAAGACACTCCGTTACTTAGTCCCTGCTTACTCCGTCCCCACTTTCCGCCGTTTTCGAGGCATTGCGTGTTGAGTGGCGGAACTCAACGCCGCGCTTTGCCTTAGATGCCAGAGCGAAGAAAATGGAAATAGAAAAATCCATCTTCTCCGACTGGGGATCGAACCCAGTAACCGTCGCGTTACAGGCAGACGTTGCGCCTCTGCGCCACGACGGTCCACGACGGTACTTCTTAGTTATCGTGATTATTTTCTTTGACTGTGAATTTTTAGTACTAACAGGGACTAAACAATTTTTTAACTTCTTTCGAGGAGTAATTATCAAAACATTAGAATTTTATATAGCATAAATATATAATAACACGTTCGGTACAAATATAGCTTTACTTTATATTAAAACGTTTGCGCGTGCTCTGACATGTAGAAAAGAGCTTACAGCAATGGGGTCAATTAGTTGAATTGACTCTAATATTCTATACTTATTTAGCTCCGCGTAATCGTGTACCTACCATTTTCCTATGTAGCATAAAGCGCTCAGAATGAGACTTAAATTTATATATTATAATATGTTAGCATATGTGTTAGTTAAGACTTATTACACATTATACTTATCCACTGTAAGTTTTAGTAATATAAGTACGTTAATAAGTCCCATATTGAGTTACATTTAGTAAACATAAGTGCATGATAAAAGTGAATTAAAAAAGGAGTTTAAAAAGCTGGAAATTGTTATAATCTGTACTATACTAAAAACAATAATGAAATTTGATATAACTGTTTTTTACTCTTAGAGCCTTATTAAAAATATGTATACAGCAACAGATTAGTGTTTGATAGGTAGAAAGAACCGCAGGAACCGTCAGAACCTAACGTTATGACAATTTTTGGTGGCATTGCATTCTGAGTGGTGAAACTCAATGCCGCGCTTGTCTATATGCTAGAGCGAAGAAAATGGAAAATGGTAATTAAGCAATTCATTCTCCTAAAGTGGCAAACACTGCGCTCTGCGCCCGACGGTCCTCTGTTTAATTTTATATATTTATTACACGTTGCGTAACTTACTTGACCAGTGATAGTGAAAAGCAAGGCAAGTAGAATTCTAAGTGGCAGCCGGGCTCTGTACGCTCTATGAGACCAAAGCCTATGCACACCTGCTGTTATGCCAAAACCCGATGTGTAAATTGTGGCAAAAGCTGTAATAAAAAAAATAAAACATGATAACAACTTAAGTAAAAATAAGAAAAAAGTGCTTTATTCTTTAAATATGCATATGTAGGTTAATAATAAAAATAAATATCTATTAAAAAAAGTATATATATATATATATATATATATATATATATATATATATATATATATATATATATATATATATATATATATATATATATATATATATATATATATATATATATATATATATATATATATATATATATATATATATATATATATATATATATATATATATATATATATATATATATATATATATATATATATATATATATATATATATATATATATATATATATATATATATATATATATATATATATATATATATATATATATATATATATATATATATATATATATATATATATATATATATATATACATATGCATTTAAATTCTCGAAATTATATAGTATCTACTTAAGTAAATATTGAACGCTAATATATGCCCATAACTTTTGTAATCGAATGTTCCCAACTACTTTTACTAAGGCACTTCCTTGAATACATTAGTTTCTATTGTAGTTGTGTATTAAGTGTCACAGATACTTAATTTTACATATCTATTTGTCATGTATTTTAGTCGGACAGTATGTTTCTTGATGATATGTCCCAGATATTTGATTTTACATATTAATAAAATATAGCAGAACTAAAGATGACTCATAGTTCAGCTGACCTATTGTGGCTCTACATTAAGTGTTACAATCCTCAAAATCAATTTTTATAGTGTAGTGTTTTTGTCTACACTTTAAAAATTATTATATTGAAATATATATTGTTTAGAAAATTAACAATACATTTGTATTATATTTATGTACTGGACCGTCTTATATTCGATCGAGTAAGTGATAGCAATTCAGTTTTATTTCAGTAATGGTATTTGCATTATTATAATCAATACGTATAATCAATATTGTGAACTTACGTGACGAGAACAAAGATTAAATTTATGATATTTTACTATTTTCACAATTGTATATTATCGGTTTCCAAATATGTATAGTAATCAAACTATAGAACTAATATATTACCTAAGTCAACTGTTATATTGCGGCTTGGCTTGTTCTAACGGATCCCTCTCTTTGATACAATTTGAATTAAAATATTCCAAATTTTAAAATATTTTTAAATTAATTTGTTTTTGAAAGTTAAATGTTTCACATTGTGGCCTATAAATGCTACCTTCTTAATATTAGCCATGACAGTATGTTATGCAAAGACGAATAATGACAACCTTGGCATTTCAAACGTTTTCTTTTGTTGACTTTTAGAATATTTGACAAAAATGTTTTTACAGTAGCGCAAAACGAGTTCAAAGCTCCCCGTACATTCACGGATACCAAGAGTCGACGAGTGAGACGATCCCAGAAACTATTATAATAAATGTCGCCTTGCTAACCAAAGGCTATAGTTTAAATTTTTTTTCTTTTTTTTTTAATTTATTGGCCAATACGTAACAAACACATTTTACTTTGAAAATTTAAGTACCACGAAAACCTCGAGGGTTTATCTGGGTACAGAGAGTCATTTTGTTAATTCACTTTGTTTTTCTAAAATATATTTTTTAAAACGTGATTCGATTTTCGTGGTGCTTTTATACATTTCTTGCAGCTCTCTGGGCAGTTCGTTTACATATTCAGGTATACTTTCCATCCTTATTATTAGTTTTTGGTTTTTGTATTGAGACTATACATGATTTTTTTATCGGATTGTGTGTCACTATACTTTTAAATATATACAAATAAAACTTAATTATTTCATATTTTAACAAACAAACTTGTTATAAATAACTTAACAACTTTCAACCACGATTATGAGTGACCTTGGATTCCATCAAGTGAACACGCACTATCGTAAATTGATATTCATTGAACTGAAGAGTCTCATTGTTTCAATTGTTACGCTATGTATATTTTACTATTTAACATATATTTTGAAGTGAAACTTCAACATGTATAGAACAGACACATACATACATATGTTAACCAATTCTATGGAATCTGAATCTCCTAATTCAATGTGATTTTATTTAGTCTATTTATCCAATAAACTCATAATATAATTTGTTTAAATACAAAATAAATTTACCAAACACTAAAATACCCATATGAATGAAAAATATAACTTTATAAATATAGGATACGACTATGTTACTAAAAATCTTAACATTTTTTATAGTTTTGCTATGTTCTACGTTTAGAGGAGAAGGCAAAGGAAACCCAGTCTTAAGGTTAGTTCTCCACTTTCCACCTAATTTTTGTTATATTGTTGAGTGTCGTGTGTGTAGTGAGAATTCGAATGTGCTGTGGGCTATAATAGTAGTCACCAAAGCGTCACCGGACCTTGCGAGAGGCCAGGCTGGAAGCGCTCTCATTTTGGCTTGGTCACTTGGTCTATAAAAACTATTACGGGTTAGATGCAGCTCTTATTGTGGTTTAATTGGCCTTTTAGTACTCTGCCAAAAACTGTGTAGATATATTGATTGGTATTGGCGACGAAGGAGGCTCGATGGTGTCGCCATCTTCTCGTCTCCAAAGTGTCAAACCATCTAGTGCAATTGTGATTGTGCAATTTGTGACCGTCAACGAGAACCTTGCGCCACTTGTTACAGTTCATAGCAACTTCTTTCCAGCTAATATGGTTAACGCTGAAGACGTTCATGTTTTGTTTCATGCAATATCTGAGTCGTAGCATGAGTTTCTTTATTTTAAGTCTTGCATTTGCTACAGCACCAACAGGAACACGCCTAGGCGTGCGTGTAGGCTCCATTAGATGCACGTGTCCAACGTAGCCGTTTTTGACTAAGTAACGCTATGAAACTAGGCAGTTTAGATTTTTATATAAAGCGTTCATTCTAAGATATTCCAAGGATGTATGTACGTACGAAGATTGTGCTTATGAATAGCGTTTTACGTGTGTCACATTTTGGATTTAGAGCAAAATAACGAAAAGACACACTGAGAATCAACGCCACTCTGTTGCGGACGCTTTTAAAGTACTCTTTAAAATTGAGCTGATTACTTATTCTGATATCCAAGTATTTGGCACTCGGCATCTGAGGTATTATCATGCCTTGCAAACACATATATGACGTGTCATATGCTTGACAGAATAGAAAAGAATTGAGGTATTCTTTTTGGGGAATACTTCCAGTGGGCACTGTGTCTGAACTGTGACTGAATCGACTGAGTAGATGAGCCCAGCCTTGAATAGTGTAGTATTAAATCTATGATGTCCAATTTTATTCGTTTTCTTACTTTTATTTTTCTTAAATTGTCTAACTTGTAATATTTTAAAACTACACGTAGATATTCCCACATAGTCATGAGTACACTCGCTCAAGTTAATCCTTCTGGTGTGAATATGTTTAACAGGAGGGAGGGAATCAAATAACTGCAATCCTCTAAGTGAAATTCTTATAGCCGATGCAATATATAAGCGCCACAATAGCTTTAACAAAATAGAGTAATATAGAAATACGAAATACAGAAAGTCATTGGCGTTATTTCTGTCGATACAGTTTATACAATTTTTGTAAAAAATCGTTACATCGAAATAATTAAAATATTTACTTACCAAATAATACAGTAAGGTATTTCACTTCATTAGTTATAACGAGGAAGAAGCCATAAATTGTCACTAAATGTAACGACACTTGCACTATTAAATCGGGCCATTTTATTCGTGGCCTAAATTTCATAGCTTCATACTTGGATATATTAAAGTCTATATCGTTTACTTTATCACTAAAGTCTTGTGGTAGTATCGTGTTGTTATTTAGTACATGTTCTGATTTATCAATTAAACGCACTTTTGTTAGAGGTATTGTCTCCATCGATTTAACATTTTGTTCGGTAGGAGCCATAGCACTGAATAAATTAAACTATTTGATCACAGCTTATAGTTTGTATACTTTATATCAAAAATATGAATCACTTTTTTAATGAGAATCACTCCTATGAATATTAAGATAAGCATTACACAGGCATAAGTCGACGATAAAAATATATATTGAAAAATGTATATGTATAGTACTACATATAAATTTTAAACTATTTATTAGTACTGCATGTTCAGTTTGTTTGGACAGCTGTCCTGCTGTAAACATCGATTGTGATATTAGCAATGTAAATGTTACGTGGACATTTCATATTGTTTGAACTAAGATTTAATAAGTTTGTTATACTAAACGATAGGTATTGAACCAATTTGTGTATGTTACACAAGATTCAAAATACTATCTTTACTATTTTCATTTGATTAGTAGTAGATCACAAGTCTTCAGGTAAGACATAGAATAGAAAATTCTACAATAAGCTTATTAAAAGATTATAGGTATCTTATTTCTAGGATTATTCACGTATATAGTTCATGTTTTTTGTATATAGTTTTCTTAATTTTTGTAAGTTAAATCAAAATAATTATTTTCGTTAATTATATATAATTTTCATATCTTTGGAAATAATCGTTTTGATAGAATATTATTAACATAATATTAAATTGACTAAGTATATATTAGTAAATTATTGCAATGGTATGCATAGAGCCAGTTTGACTTGGCTAGGTAACTTAATGTCAAGATATTCCATTCTCCGCTTTCTTTCCATATTAGAACAGAAGAAGTGTCATGCTTGTTTTCCTATAACGGGAAAATAAAAATGACCCATTCTTTTTACAAGAAAGTTAGGATGAGATTATTTAGGCTTAATTTGATTCAGTGAGATTTCTGAGAGGTAAAAGTATTTTTTTATAACTATCATTCCTTGAAAATTGCTGTACTCTAATTCCAGTTTAATATGAATATGGAAATATAATGTGGTGTTCTTGGTATAATTCATATACACTCATAGCAGTCACTAATGACAATAAAATATTAGCCTTTCAAACCTTTAATCGTCCTGTAAATATAGACACGAACACTAAATGGTTTTTATCAAACATGTAAATAAAAGAGCAAATCGATAACGTTGTATTTTGAAATAATAAAAAGTTTGACTATTTTCAAATATATACTAACAAAATTATTATATTGGCTTCGAATATATATTGTTACATTAGAATTTATAATGATGCTTAAGCAGTTTTCGCTTCGCCACTTGCTGGTAAAGTAAGAGATACAAATTTGGTAAATTTACTAATGGATAAATAATTAGTGTTTGATGGTGAAACAAAAAAAATCACAGCAAAGCCTTAATCAAATAGTTAATTTATGGTAGACGAAATATAAATATAATTGAAATACAGTGTATAATTTTGACACTTACGTACTGTAATTGTCAATAGACACTCTACTCAAAATTAAATAATATTTAAATGAAAATTAAACCTGTGTTTGTTGAGATAGTTAAAGTTATCAGTCAGGTAATATTTCATCCACGTGATAGTTTGTGCAGGTCAATCTGTTGATGGTCGATAATTCTATCTGATTGAAGGAAATCGTATCTTGATATCATAAGCAAATGTTGAAACTGATCGTAAGAAGTGTGAAAGTTGAATGTATTATCACTTAGATTCATTGGAGTACGTGGCTAAGTAAAGTACGTTTGTGAAGTGATCCCAATGGGTTTAGGGAAACCTGGCTGAGTTTGTTGTGGGCTTTTCTCACCAGGCCGCGCTTGGAACCCTCGTAACTTTAGTTTTAAGTCGTGAGGTCGTGAGTCGAGTCGTGTTTCAGAGGGGCTCAATTCGATATTTATTATCAAAGTGGGCTCCTCGGACACTCATCCGTTCGCTCTATCTGACGTACACATGTGATCAACTTATTGATTCTAAGTGGAAAAGTTATAAATAAATAAATAAATAAAAGTAGATACAACATAAAAAAACATATTACCATCTTTTATTTAGTTTCTTTTATTTTTCTTTGTATAGCAAGGTAGGCAGAGAGAGGGTAGTGAGAAGATATTCCATTCTTCGCATTACGTCGCAATTCATGAAACTACTGCTTAAGTATTAGGACTTGAGAGGCACCTATAATATGCGCTATGAGTCACCATAGCTTTAACTTGACTATTGTTAAATAACGTACATGATAAACACCTGTTTGATAAATTTATTTGTTAGTTGATTTTATCTAGGAACGTTATCGGTTTATTTACTTTCAATTGTTCCCATGAACATTGACATATTTTGATAATCAAGTATTAATGTGTACATTTCTCAAAGTACTATAATTTGAGAGCATACTATGCAAATAAAATGTAACGAAAATATTTTAAATATTTGAATTATAATTGAATAAATTATGCATCAAAAACGAATAATTATCGTATTGTATGTCAAAATTAAAATTTACGTTCAAACGTATAGATGAAAACTAATTTACAAGAACAAGAGTGAACTTAGTTTTGTTTTTGTAAATGTAACGTGCAGCATATAGCATGATTGTTTTCTTATGTTTTATATCTATATCTAATGTTTAATAGATTAATAATATTTTTAATTTATTAATCATATATAAAATCAATAAAATAATCTGAAATAAAACGTCATTCCTTTTTCGTTTTTTACAGGAAGTCTTTTATCAAAGATTGTCGGTTGATTCATTATTAATGACATATTCAATAGAATACTAGAAAGACTGCTTGACTATAAAAATTGTTTAGAGGTGTTGTGAATTACGAAGCTTACTATTTATTACAGCTATAAATAAATAAATAAATAAATATATATATATATATATATATATATATATATATATATATATATATATATATATATATATATATATATATATATATATATATATATATATATATATATATATATATATATATATATATATATATATATATATATATATATATATATATATATATATATATATATATATATATATATATATATATATATATATATATATATATATATATATATATATATATATATATATATATATATATATATATATATATATATATATATATATATAGAGGATTATCTATATCGTTCATGATTTACCTTAAGATAAACATAACACGTGCTTCGAATCAATAAACCTATTTAATTATCTACATACTTTATAATAAAATTTAGAAATATATTGTTAATAATAAATATGGCCTCCATTACACAAAAATGAAAGACCTTATACTATGATTACAAGTCCTAAACACTTTTTCTTTATATTTTAAAATTTTTAAATAAATTAATTTAGAAAAGCATAAAAATATGTGAAAATTATGTAATGACTATTTATCTACCGAATTACTTTGTTTTTGAAAGAAAAAAATACTGGTTGATTAAGGAATGGCACATTTATATCATCATTTTACTTGAAATTCCAAACAATATATTTTTATAAGTAATATTTAAAACAATTATCTTTAAACTGTTAGTGATTAAAGGATTGTGAGTTTGAGTTCTCTGGGATTCCTGTATAACTTCTTTACATGTCGAAATGGGAACGTTTTAGCGGTATGACCATTACGAAAAATTATAAAATCAATAATTAGAGATGTGCCGACTATAGCTTCATTTGGTGAAAGAAGCCGACAAATGGGCTAAGCTGATCATACATACATATTGTAATATGTAGTTTGTAAATAATTGAAAAATTCTATCACTGCTACTATGGGAATAGAAGCGAAGCAATAGCTAAAGATAAAGAATATATAATGTTTTTTTTTTTAGCTTCACGCTTTATTCTGCACATGGCAGGGTAGGCAGAGGGAACTGCAGGAACTATACGAACCTAGTGTTAAGACACTCCGTTACTTAGTCCCTGCTTTCTCCGTCCCCGCTTTCCGCCGTTTTCGAGGCATTGCGTGTTGAGTGGCGGAACTTAACAAAAAAAATCCATCCATCCAAGCGGAAAAATCCATCTTCCCCGACTGGGGATCGAACCCAGAAACCGTCGCGTTAGCCGCGTTACAGGCAGACGTTGCGCCTCTGCGCCACGACGGTCCTATATAAAATATTATGCAATACTTCTAAAAATTGCATCAACGAAAATAATACAACATTCATCATGACAAAAAGTTTTTAATGTTTGATCAAATTTTAGTTGGTTAATTTTTTAAATAGTATTTTTTTCACCGAAATACCTATAATCTTTGTTTATAGTGCACGGCCCTCAAAGGTGAAAAAAAAATTTCAACACAATATATCATATCGTCATCAAAAAACATCCATAAATTTTCTTCTCAATTAGTTATAGAGTGATTGTTAAAAGACCTTGGTTAACTATTTGACAAATGTCGGTACATCTCCAAAACTGATATATGTGAAACGTTATTATTTTTAGAGATCCGTACCTCAAAAGAAAAAAACTATTACAGGATCACTTTGTAGTGTCTATCTGTCAAGATACTTTATAGAAAGACGTGGAGAAATAAAGCTAAAATTATGATAAAAAATGAAATAGTTACAGTCTCATCAACCTATAACTATAATGGAAATAAAATAAATAATAATTTTAACATTTGTCACAGTAGAACCAATAACAACTTTCGTAGGTATTGTGTGTGTATTTGTGTACACTTGACAAGTTTATTACTACTCGAACATGACCAATATTTTATTGTATTATAATTTTTATTTTAATTGATGAACCACATAAAGCTTCTGCATCAGAATTGTTTATAATAATCATTACGTAAATTATTAACCGTTTTCATTACTAATGAATGTACAGCGTCGTCAATTGTGATATAATTTATTGTATACTCAATGGCTTGGATGATATCATACTTAGTAAGAGCTATGTACACGTCCAAGGCTGATATTAAAAACGTGATATGCTTCAAAATAATGTTTCGCTTAAAGCAAATAATTAATTCTAAGTTCTCTCTTAGTTTTCTACATTTTCCAAGGACATGGACATGGGCACGGCAAATTTCAGATTAGAAATCTTGTAAATTTTCGACTGCGCGTAGTAATAGAATATCTTATATATCTTCTATTACTTTTGTATATTAGGATAATTACTGCAAGCTAATACTTCAAATGCTTATGCGGGAATAAAATATATTTGCATTTAATTTTCCGTTACCACTGATAACATTATCGTCATAGCGCATCTAATAATATATTATAGTATTGCTTACGGTGTACATACTGTGTAACATCATTTTCAGGTTTCTTTCAAACAATTGAAAGAGAAATTGTTTTAATAACAATTTACTGAACTTGAGCTAATGTAATTAAACACGTGTAATTAATTAGTTTACACTAATAGAATTAGGTAAGTTTGAAAATCCAAGTAGCTAGTAGTGAGTAATATGTGTTATGTTAATTATTCCCTGTAAAATACTTGTACAGTATTTTTTTTAACAATAACTTTAAAAGTATAATCAAACTATGTAAATATTGGTATACTTCACGTTTAGCTAAAAACCGACTGTTAGCCTTGACACACAAACTTGTATACGCACGTGACAAAAGCGAGCAGTCGACAAGCTAAGAAAATTGTTAGGCTTGCACAATTGTTGCTAGTTTTGTAAAAAATACTCGGAAAACTACTGTATATTAGTCACTTCGAGGTAAGTTCACGGGCCGTGGGTTATACCGGCGCGCGCGGCGTGTTATGGTGAACTGATGTATATTTGGTGGCTTGGACTAACGATAGGGGGTCGGGGCCATGCAAACAAACCATATCTACCTATGAAACCTAACGTCTCAATGGTGAGTCACTGTCACTATGAAACAGTCTCGTAGATAAGTTCGAAGATATATATTTATACACATATATATGCGACGAAATGGAAAAGTCAAAAAATTTAATATTATTTCGTTATATTGTATCATTTTTTTAATTTGGCCATTTGTATAAAACTTTATTATATAACTTTATTATATATTTTAATTTAGGAAAACAATGAAATTAAAATGGATTTCTGTATGAAGCGAACCGATCTTTCGCCCATGTCCAAGGAATTAAGGGTTGGTATCCAAGAGGATCAAATTTTAATACGTTTTCAAGTATAATTATTTTACAAAACATGTAAAAATAACTACACTAAATAACTACACATAATGTTATCTTAAATATAATGTACATTATTTAAGTTTCAGTCTAATTTTACAAGTGATGCCGCGACAAGTCTTTGGAATATATTGTGAAGGCAAGCATCGATGCGTCACCGGGCGGCGACGAGGCGCGGCGACGGCCTACGCACGTACTACAATAATGTAGGGTTGTCTAATTGAACCACTGAAATAAAAAGCGCTTGTCTAACAACCCTCATCACGTCACTAATTAATTCATTAACATTGTAAATTAAATGTTAAATAACTAAATAAATATTTAATCACAACATGCGAATTTCTTTAGTAAGTAATGATTTGTTGTAAACAAAAATCTATTAGACTTAAGTTAATTTTTTCTTTATTTATATTAATTTTTTTTCTAAAAGAAATAAATATCTGTCAACCCTGTTCAAGCATGCAATGTAACGTAGAACGCCATAACGCGTATACAATGCTGCATTATGTAATTTTCTTTACGCCAATTTACCAAGGTCAGAGCTCTTCCAGCTAAGCCTCCCACAACCTGGTGACTCTGTGAATAATAAGGGCCAAAAGCAAGCTAAGAAAATCATTAATATATTTGAAAAATACTACTAACTTAAATACTCGCGCTCCAAGAGTTTTTTACCTGTAGATATTCTGTAGTCGTTCAATCCAATGTCGAAAATACTATTCATGAAAATGTAAAAACTTGAATTTGCAGTTGTATGCAAAAATTTTGTATGAAACGAGCTATATG